>PVKV010012528.1:23546-56787 GCA_004027835.1 Alouatta palliata | reverse complement strand
AAGAGCGAAACTCCGTCTCAAAAAAAAAAAGTCTATCTGGCACCAACAGTAAGCCCTTTTAGAATGCTATACAAAGTATAATATTTAAATGTACTTAATAACCAAGTAACTCTACTTGAAGGAAAAACTAAATTAACCTCTGCCCCCTTGTAATAGTTTCAGACAAAAATAGATAAGACTTAATTCTGGGTAAATACATGTACAGACCAAAGTTTAAGTTATTTTAACACATTTTGAGCATTTTAAAATTACAAAACCACAATGCCTACCTATTGTTAAAAGTTAAACTTTTAACAATATAATAGTTATATAATAGTTTTATATAGTTTTATAATAGTTAATTTTATATAGTTTATAATAGTTAATAATAGTTAATTTTAGAGCTAGGGCAGGATGATGGGGGTGATTTTTTTTTTCAAACAATGACTTTTTTCTTAAAGAAAGACCACAAGATATATTTTACTTTTGTTTTACAATTATAAGTAAGTTTTCAAATTATGACTGTGATTCATGATCATATGCAAGGTTTATTTTTAACAACCCAAATAAAGTACTGAACAATAAGTAAGTATTCAGTATTAGTTGATTTAATTTTTATTTTTAAACAAAAGCAAAAATATTATTTAAAATATCACTCTAAGATAAGCTTGAGTCTACTACAAGCTGAGGCTGTATTAGGGAAATCATGTTGTCCAAGCTCATCATCATTTTCCCTTCTCTTCCCTCAACAACTCAAAGGTTCAAGAGTCTTTAGTGGTGATATGTAAGCATTTCTTTCAAGTGCTAATGAATACGTCATTTTGGTATTACAGAACTTCATACTTTCAAAAGAATAACTCTTTCAATTACATAGCATTATATAAGAAACTTGACTTAGAAATAATTAATGATTACCTAGATCTGATTTAACTGTTATGCTATTTCTCCAATGGCCATAAAATATAAGAATTTTTATTTTTATTTTGTGAGACAGAGTCTCACTCTGTTGCCTAGGCTGGAGTGCATGGCATGATCTCAGCTCACTGCAACTTCCACCTCCTGGGTTCAAGTGATTCTCTTGCCTCAGTATCCCACCCCTTCCCAGTAGCTGGGATTACAGGCACACTCCACCACGTCTGGCTAATTTTGCAGTAGAGACGGGGTGTTTCACCATGTTGGCCAGGCTGGTCTTGAATCCGTGACCTCAAGAGATCCTCTTGACTGGACCTCCCAAAGTGCAAGGATTACAGGTGTGAGTCTCTGTTCTCAGTCCAGAATTTTTAAGTAGATTTTTTTGTCTGGTTATAATAGTTTATTCAAATCAAAGTCATCATCTATGATAGCCATAAAGAAATGAATTTGCTTGAAAGGTCAATTTTGTAGCTTCATGTAGCCAAAGACCAAAATATCTACTTAAATCAGTTAATCTACTTTAAATCAGTTAACTGATTTAAATCTAGTTAAATCAGTTAATAAAGTAAAATATAAAAATCTTAAGTAATTTTTTTGGCATTTTGTAGACTTATTGATTGAATTTTTCTTCTTTTGCTTTTTAATCAGTTAAAAGATTTTTTCTCTCTGTGTCTTTTTTTGTTTGTTTCTACAACTGGTCACTTTTATAGAGGCTACCACAGGAAAAGACACTTAGTAGAGTTTAAGATTCAGATATGTTCAATTGAGTCTATATTTTAGTATTAAATGACAATGCAAAATGATGTCCACTCTTGACTGAAACAACAGGTTGTTTCCCCAAAATTCCTTTGTAAAATAACATAAAGCTGCATTCTGCCCACTTACTATAGTCAATCTAGGACTAATAAAGGGAAAATAACTTTCTAGTCCCAGTTTAAAGGAACTGTGTGGTGCAAAGGCTTGAAGTGAGTTTCTGCTTCCAGAATCAGCACTCTCCTCCCTGAGAACATATTCCTTGGCCAGATCTTCTGCCTCATTTTGTGGTCATGTGGACTCTCTTTCTCAAAGCAGTATAGCCAGGGAGGAGCAATTCATGAAAGAGGACATTAAAATGGCAAATAAACATATGAAAACAAAGTTTAGGGTTCTAAAATTTATTAGACAATAATGAGATGTGTTTCTTTTCAAAAAAGGAAAAAAAGATTAAGAAGTCAGGGCTGATTCTCTAAACCAGTTTGTTGGAATATAAACTGCTGCATACTTCTTGGGGAGTAATCTAGATCTAGATCTAATCTCTATCTAGAGCCTTTAAAATGTCAGGAATTCCTTCCTCTTTCAGTATGTTAAGGAAACAATCAGAAATTAGAACAAGAAGTCATGCACAAGGATGTTCAATTCAGCATTGTGTGTAACATTGATTATTTGGAAAAAACTAAATATTCAATATTATCAGAGCAGGTACAATTTTAATATATTCATACTTAATATATGCATCCCATACAGTATTTTTAGCCATTTAAGATTATATTTGCAGAGAATTTTTGTTTGTTTTTGACAGAGTTTCGCTCTGTCACCCAGACTGAGCAGCAGTGGCACAATCTCGGCTTACTGCAATCTCTGCCTCCTGAGTTCAAGAGATCCTCCTGCCTTCGCCTCTCAAGTAGTTGGAATTACAGGTGCCTGCCACCATGCCCAGCTAATTTTTGTATTTTTACTAGAAACAGGGTTTCACTATGTTGGCCAGGCTGGTCTCTAACTCCTGACCTCAAGTGATCTGCCCGCCTTGGCCTCCCAAAGTGCTAGGATTACAGGCGTGAGCCAGTGCACCCGGCTGATAATTTTTAATAGTAAGGAAAATTTATTTTAATATCATGGCAGGGAGGGGAAAGCAGGTTACAATCTTGTACATATACGTAAGAAAAAAAATCACAGAAAAAAGATTGTAAGTAACAACACAATTGCTGTGTCTGAGAAGTAGGATTAAGGTAATTTGTTTTCCCTGTTTCTTCACAATGTCTTCTATTTTTCAGTGAGTATCCAATTGTCTCTAAAAAAAAAATGTAGTTTAGGCCGGGCGCGGTGGCTCACGCCTGTAATCCCAGCACTTTGGGAGGCCGAGGCGGCTGGATCACGAGGTCAAGAGATTGAGACCATCTTGGTCAACATGGTGAAACCGCGTTTCTACTAAAAATACAAAAAAATTAGCTGGGCGTGGTGGCACGTGCCTGTAGTCCCAGCTACTCGGGAGGCTGAGGCAGGAGAATTGCTTGAACCCAGGCGGTGGAGGTTGCAGTGAGCCGAGGTCGCGCCACTGCACTCCAGCCTGGCGCCTGGTGACGGAGTGAGACTCTGTCTCAAAAAAATAAATAAATTAATTAATTAATTTTAAAAAAATTTAAAAATGTAGTTTAAAACTTACTGAAGGCCTGCTACAGTGGCTCACACCTGTAATTCCAGCACTTTGGGAGGCCAAGGCGGGTGAATCACGAGGTCAGGAGTTTGAGACCAGACTGGCCAACATGATGAAACCCCATCTCTACAAAAAATGCAAAGAATTAGCTAGGCATGCTGGCGGACACCTGTAATTCTAGCTACTTGGGAGGCTGAGGCAAGAGAATCTCTTGAACTCGGGAGGCAGAGGTTGCAGTGAGCCAACATCAAGTCACTGCACTCCAGTCTGGGCAACAGTGCAAGACTCCGTCTCGGGGAAAAAAAAAAAAAGAAGAAGAAAACTTATTGAAATGGAAAATTTATGGTTTAGGATGGAGGTGATATGATTACACAAATTTGTACTTGTATATGAATGCTTCCCTTATAATTCACAGAAGCAATTATATTTTTTAAAAAAAATATTAACCCAAATGAGTATCTAACTGGTTTTATAAACAAAGTGAAATGCAAAGATAAGTAGGGAAATTTGTGGAATCCTATACACTATTTAATTTCCCAGGGAGTGCTGCTATCAAGCCAGCCTCCAAAATAAGATTTCCAAAACTTTCCACTTTCCAGTTTCTCCTGAACTCTCATGGTAACAGCGGTATCACCAGGTAAAAGCAAAATCTAAAGAGTAGCTATCTTTTGAGGCTGGATCCTTGATACATCTTCTGTTTATTGGGAGAAAATTCCCTGTATTGTTCTTAATGATTTATCTGATTGGCATACATGGGGTGTTAATATTGTTTTCATTTATTCTGTATAAGGTATACGAAGGCAAGATAGAAAAACCTTAGATGCCAGGATCATTCTTCCTCTCATCCTTACTAGCCTGTATTCTGTATAAGCTATACAGACTTTTACTCATTATTTCTGGGCATAATCACAATAATTATCAAGAGATAGGAAACCATTAGAAAAATTAAATTAATAGCATCAATGAACCAGAAAACAAAACAAACTGTTACATAAATATAATAGATTGTTTCTTGAGAAAATGGCATGAGTAAATGAGTGTTATTACCTTTATTTCCTACAGCAATACTTCCACAAGAAAGAAAGAAAGAAGAAAAGGAAAGAAAGAAAGAAAGAAAGAAATCTTCCTGCAACAGAGACCTTCTTAGCTTCTGATTATTTGTCTATAATTTATGGAATACTTAGTAAGTAAATTTGATACGTAAGCACCAGTGCTACAACTTATATATGACTTCTAGAAATACAGGATTCTGTTTTGTACAGGTTAAGTGAGAGCAATCCAACAAGGGAATGAGTGTAAAGTAACTGAGGAACAGAATTTGTAAAAGCAAAACTTAATTATAGGATCTCAACTGTAAAAATATAATAAACAGAAAAAGATGTTTTTAGATACCTCCTTTTTTACCGCATTAATATTAGAAAGAAGGTGGCGATGTTGACCAGCAAACATCAGCATAACATTTTTTTCTTGGAAGCTAGGTAAATGTAGGTTCTTCATAACGCAGAGTAGCATTCGTGCTCTAAATGTATAAGGATAGCCCAGAATGAAGCCAAATGAGCTGAAAAAGAAGAAAAGCAAAAGAATAATAGCAAAATAAATCTTATATTTTCACCCTCCAGGTAACAAACAAATCCTAATGTCCTGTAAATTTGCTACCTAATGTCAAGTAAATCCTCTTTATGTCCTATATTCCCCTTCTAAAATAGTACAGAATGCTACCATAAGCTTTCGTGAACAGCCACAAGCTACTGTGTTTTTACATAATCTTTTTTTTTAGCTTTGTCCTTATAGATACGTAAATTTAAAAAGAAAAAGCAAACATGAAAATTCAGCATATCTAGTTAAACTTGGATTTCAAAAAACCAACAAATCATTTTTAACATAAATATGACTTAAATATTGCATGAAGCATATTTATATTAAAAATGATTTGTTTATTTTAAATTCAAATTTTACTGAATATCTTGTTTTTTATCTGGCAACACGAGTTATAGTGAGAATATATTTTAAATAAAGAATATTTTCTTTTTTGATGAAACGTCTTACAATCTCACTTAAGTAAGACAAAAATATATGCAAATATATTACTCAATTGAATATAGACGATACATTTATCCATACCTGACAACAAAAATATTGAGTTTTAAAACAGTCTCACTCTGTCGCCCAGGCTGGAGTGCAGTGGTGTGATCTCGGCTCACTGCCACCTCCACCTCCAAGGTTAAAGGGATTCTCCTGCCTCAGCCTCCCGAATAGCTGGGACTACAGGCATGTGCTACCATGCCTGGCTACTTTTGTATTTTTAGTAGAAACAGGCTTTCATCATGTTGGCCAGGCTGGTCTTAAACTCCTGACCGCAAGCGATCCACCCACTTCTGCCTCTCAAAGTGTTGGGATTATAGGCGTGAGCCACCAAGCAGGCAAGTTTTAAAGCTTTCTATACTCTGACAAACTCAGTTTCTTAGCAAAAGTAATTCTAAAGTTTAAGTTTAAAAATATGGGGAGAAATTGATTTAATTAGACTATATATATTTTTGTAGAACTACATTAAAGAAAATAATAATGAGTAAATAAGTCATTTTAAAGTATAAAAAGCATAAAAATAGGTATAGGTAACAAATAGAATATTGCTATTCTGGATAATTTTTAATTGCACATTTAAAATATAATCTGATGCTTCCATGCACAAAATAAAAATGCAAAATGGAACTAGGTATGTTTTATTAGATTTTAGTTAACTATGAAAGAAACAAAACTTCTTCATTATAAGAAACTATATCTTAAAGACATGTTCCTGAGAAATAGCTTTCTACTTAACTTAATAATTCAGTACACAGTCTGTCTTGGAGACAAATCCCAGCTGATGATAAGAAGCTGAAAAAAAATGGTTGGCAGTTTTCTAAGCTACAACCTATCACTGATGGACGATGCAATTTTTTTTTGCCTTTATTTCTTCATTAAAAAAACTTAACTATATCAATATTGATTTCTTACATTTGACAAGTATACCATCATAATATAAGATGTTAACAACAGGGAAAACCACAGGAATGCTCTATACTATTTTTACAACTTTTCTGTAAATCTAAAATTATTACAAAATAAAAAGTTTACTTAAAAAGTGAAGGGGGAAAAAATGCCACTGCTTTTGCAGCATAAAACAATAAAAGTAGTTCTAAACCACTTCACGGACATAAATATTAATAGCATTTCTTTACAGCAGGGATCTATTATACCCCTATTGTGAAAGTAATATTTTCTCTACAAAACAAGTAGAATTTCAAGAATGAAAAGTTCACCAAATCTTATTTTCCTGAATATATATACTAAGACACTAAAGTGAACAAATCACTAAGCAAAGTATTTCTAATTTAATAATTATATATGAAATGAATTATTAATATATCATATGCTTTCTACAAAGTATATGTACCTGAAAAGTATGCAGTATTCTGTAGCCAAAATATTTACAAGTTTGTTTCAATGCTCTCTGTTCATTGCTATGACAACATTCAGTTGTGATACTGAGGACACAGGAAGTATATATACTGTATGTGTACCTTAACCACTATAGTTTTAAGTCAAATAGTTATTTATTGGGAGAAAGAGCAAAACTTTCTTTGCCTCAGAGTAAAAAGCCACTGAATTGTCATCTGTAAGAACTTTCTTTTCTTAAAGGTTGGGGAGAAATATAATTTAATGTTATAAAAAACTATTTTACCCTACATAAAAATCTCATTTATCTACAGAAAAAGTCTGTGTAAATTCTGTTAAAGAGTACATATAACTCAATAACATTTTTAAGGCTAAATAATGTGAATATCTTTTAAACACACTTCCACCCGCCACTAGTTCCCCAACCCCCGTAAGACCATTGTTTGTTAAACTGAAAGGTGAAAGAACCAGCTTAGAAAAAAAACAATAATCATAAGAGATAGGCATGTAAGACAGAAATGAATCATTGATCAGTGTACAAGAATGAGCACAAAACTTCCTGAAATGATGGGAAACCTGATGATAGGGTGCCTACATAATTAGGGGCATTAGATTGGGTGCAAAATTAGGCAGTGCAAATCCTTTATTTTCAGTTGAACTAGACAATCACTTGAACTCTAGGGGAAAAAAGAAAAACATCTACTTTCTTTCTTCTATTTCAGTGCTTAAAATGGAATAGCTAAAAAACAAAGCTGGAAGGATTTGTTCCCCCAAAGATGTAACGATAACCCAAGGTGAATTATTAAGGGTTTTTCAACATTCACACAGAGTTCAGGGTAAAATGAGCATAATGTAAATCAACTTATTGTTTGGGCCCTTTCAAATTAGTTTCCAAGAGAGGAGTGAAAACTTGATAAGCAGGCTCCAGTTTCTGTTGTTGATTTAGAAATCTTAAAGCTGAGCGAGCTCAATTCATTTAAAGGAAGAAATGTAAAGGAACAAAAAGTAAACAACGAAAATGCTATGCAATGAAGCACTGAAGTGAATAGGAGTACAGAGGATTTTCTTTAAAAAACAAAACGATAAAGAGTTCCATTGTGCTTTTAAATTACAATTTTAGAGAGTTCTTTAAGTTAAGGGTCTGATTTTCCTTTGGGTATCAAATGTCATGACCCATTTACAATATCCAAACTGTTGATGCTATTTTTTAAATCTAGCTTGGACGGAAATTAAATAGAAAGTGAAATCTCCAAGAATTCAGTCCACACTTTGTATTAAGAGGCTGGCTATTTTGAGTGAAGTAGCCAAAGCATTTTTCCTTTTAGCCTTCCTGCATGTAAAGTCAGTTTCTGAACTGCAAACTAGATACCTTCAGAACACTGATGATCAAATCTTATGCCTGCAGCAACTTCAGGTCCGGATTCTTCTCAGGAATCAAGCCAAAAAGCGCTATTTCACTAAAAGAAGTGAAGATAGTTGGCCAGACTAAATCCAGGCATTTGGACATAAATCCCAGGTGGTTCATCTGCCTTTTTCAGGGAAAATGCGGCCCCAGTTTTCATCAGTGTGTGCTTTGTCTTGATAAAAATGCATATTTAATAATCAAAGCTAAGTATTCTTTTTACCTCAAAAATAAGATCCTTTAGTACTGATTTTTAAAGTATTCTTAAACGACTTAAAAACTAAGAATGAAAAAAAAATGACGCCACAGATTTGTAGGGGCAACAAAGGTGAGTAGGGAAGAACTCGATCATCTGCATCGAGATTTGAAAGACACTTGTGGCTTACTTGCGAAGCTTCATTTAGCATTGAGCGTACGAAGGAAATTTTGTTCCTGATGACAGCGCAGTGGGAATTCCCACACCAACAACCCATGAAATGTTACTGCATAATTATTCACCTTCTGAGGCCCATTACGACTTATCAGCAGAGAGAGAAATTTAATTTAAACTCACCCCTCTGTGCTAAAGAATGACTGGGACATGAGATCAAAGCGCGAAGCTCTGTCCTCCAGTGGTTTGCAACACCTAGGCACAATAGGGTGAGAGAAGGCGGCATTCCAGAGCTTCCTGGGTTTCCGGACCCCAGAGAGAGGGGGTGGGGGTGGGGCTCACAACGCCGGCTGGCTTGAGGGAGGAGAGTGGTGGCGGCTCCACAGGTGGACGTGTCAATTATATCCTGGAGCTCCGGGAGGCCAGATTGCTTCTACTGGCGGCTGCAGGGCCTTCGCAAGCGAGGAGAGTCGACTCCCTTCTTTCCCCACTATGGGGGGTTGGGGTCAGTGGAGCCTGTGGATTTAGCCACAGGGTGGGGGCGGCGGGGCATGGCTGGAGCCCTGTCACGCGCAGGTGTGCAGCTCTGAGAGTTCCTTCAATATAAGTGCGGGAGAAGATTTATGCTGCAGTCCCATCACAGGATACTTTAAATGCATGTAGATAGTGCGTGTCTAACCATCCATAACAGCCAAATCCTTGGCATATCTCGAGAATACAAAGTGGAACCCACAGATCCAAACCTGTGCGATGAGCTTCCAAGACCAGAAGGCCTAAGACCTTAGAGGCGCCTAAAAGAGTCAGGGGGTATGGGGTGGGGAAAGGTTTACCAGGAGCCAGCTCCCTTCTTCAGGCAGCCCAGGGAGATGCAGGTACATTCCCCAAATAAAGACCTTGAAAGCGAGCAGGACGCTCTTCCACGAGGGGTTGCTCTATCTTGATCTCCTTTCAGATATCACCATAATAGGGGCCTTCAGAATGTTGCTAGCACTCCCCAAAAACCCCGTGCCCAAAGAGTAGGGAGAGAAGAGCTTTGGGAAAGAAGCCCACGCCAGGTTGTTGGATTTGGGGTGCAATGCAGTGGAGTTCTGTTCAACAGGTTCAGTGATTCTCTATCTGTATCCATTCACCTATCCATCACATTTTCTCTTAAGATAGTCACTTAGGGTAGCTAAACTTTTTTGATTCCTGAAACTAAAAAGAGCAAACAGTTTTCACAGCCCGTCACACTTAATTGTGCCTTCTTTATGACAACAGTGTGGGGAAAGGTGCTCAAATTCCTCCACTCGAGTCTGGCAACCCCATGATGAAATGACAAGAATAACTCTTGCCACCTATGGAGGACGCTGCACTTTGTCAGACGCCGCTGGGGAGAGGAGGGGGGTGCGAGTGAATACAAAGCAGTTTGGCCGAGAAAAAAGAGCACGGGAGGTGAAGAAAGGCAGGCAGCCGTGGGCCACGACAGAGAGACATCTAAATAAGTTCGGGAAGAAAGATCTGAGTCTGTCCGCGCCGCAGCAGACTCTGGTGGCACTGGCAGACCTGGCACCCCGGGACAGGTTGGAACGGAGGACCGGGGCTCCGAGGCACTAGGATGGCAAAGGGCAGCGGCGGGTGCTGGGAAACTGCAGAGCAAGCGAGGGAGAGAAGGGAAGGGAGGGGAATCCCTCACCCCATCCGGCCCAAGTGTCTTTGAAGAGACCAGAGGTGAGAGCGGGGGGAGGCTCCCCACGGCGATCCCCGCCGTGGGTTAGCCCAAGGTCAGAGACCCTGGACTGACGGACGCGGGTCGGGTGCGTAGCCCGCGCGGGGCGCGCTGCAGAACGGGCGCAGGGCACAGGGTGGCGCTCGCTGTCCGTGTAGCGGGCGGAGGCGGCTGCGGCGCCTTTGTGTGCGGTGGGCGAGGCACGGGGCTGCTTCGGCCGGCAGCCCGAGGGGAGCGGCAGCCCGGGACCTGGGTCGGGGCTCACAGGGAGATCCCAGACCACCGCCCCACTCTTCGCTGCCACCCGCGGGCAGAACGTGCGGCCCCCTAGCCCGGAACCCTCCCAGGAAGGTCCCGAGGGTCGTTCTCAAAGCACCTGGCACGTCGAGGAGCTGGGAAGAGGAAAGCGGAGGGTAGCGTTTAGAAAGGCCGAGAAATCCTCCCGGGCTCAAAACCTCCCGTGAATTCATTCCAAAAGAGAACGGGGGCAACTTTGGGCAGTCCGGACCTCGGCTCAGCGCCCTGCGAGAGAAGCAGAGGTCGCTGCCAACGTTCCCTCCCGCCACCAAGAAGTTAGTGCCTGAGAAGCAAAGTTGAGGAATGGGCTTAAAAAGCAGCAGCCCTGGGCGGGGCGCGGTGGCTCACGCCAGTAATCCCAGCACTTTGGAAGGTCGAGTGCGGATAGATCACCGGAGGTCAGGAGTTCGAGACCAGTCTGGCCAACATGGTGACACTCCCATCTCTACTAAAAATGCAACAATTAGCCCGGCGTGGTGGCGGGCGCCTGTAATCCCAGCTACTCGGGAGGCTGAGGCAGGAGCATCGCTTGAACCCGGAGGCGAAAGTTCCTGTGATGCGAGATTGCGCCACTGCACTCCAGGCTGGATGACAAGAGCGGGGGCTGGGGGGGACAGCCTCCCCGGTAGATGGACTTTCAAAAACGACACTAGAATGCCAGGAAAAAGCGGCAGCTTGTAGCGGGGCTTTATTCCGAGTTCTAGGTCACCTCAAGCCCTCCCTGCTGTCCCTTGAGCTCTTGCAGCCCCGACTGTTCATTAGGGACCAAAGCAAAATGTATAAGGCTGCTTCCTCACCGCCAAGAGACTCGCAGAAAATTAAATTAAATTAAACATGCGCCAGGGGACCAGGGAAAATAGATCCCCCCTCCCCTGCGCTGTAGCAAATCAACATTTCTGCTCACCGGGAGAGCAGCGAATCTACAGACATGGCCACTGACGCGCATCCCCTTAAACCGCAGCGGGTAGGGTCCAGGATAGCAAGGAATTAGCGGCTTTCCTCTCATACGGAAGCAGGGAATACATAGGGAGAAAATTCTGAATCTTATTTTTAAAATAACATCAACAATTGTATATTGAGCAGTCTTCAAAAGATTCCAACCAGAACCAAAGCCCTGACTTTAAAATGGGTACAGCAATAGTCTCTTTCGACTCCTTACTTTAACACCATTTTCTTAAAATGCAGACACAGAATTGATCTGCTGGGCCATTTTTTAAAAAGGAAGGAGACTGGGAGGGAGAAAGAGAAGGATGGAGGGAAGAAGGGAAGAAGGCAGGAAGGGAGGAAGGAAGGAAGGAAGGAAGGAAGGAGTAGGCAACTGTAGAAACCATACTTTTAAAAAGAGAGAGAAGGATAAAGGCGTTGGTAATATCTGGGGTTTGCTTAGGAGTGTAAAGAGAAATAATGCCTGTTTGGACAGAAGCAACAAAAATCAGTAGTAAAATGAACAACCACAGTTTATTCAAAATACCTGCATCAAATCAATCCCTTTTTGAGATTGTTTGTACAAAACATTGAGCAAAATTTTTAAATTCTCATGATATATCTTTACCATCTTAGGCAACCAGATAATAATCAAATCCATACTTCTTTCCTCCTTTTTCTGCCTTAATTTACCAGCCAAAAAGATCATCTGACCTTTTAGCTAATCCTCTACAATAAAATATTTATTTAAAAAAAAATCCTCTACAAGCCTTTAGTAGCATTCCATCTAATAATCTCACCAAAAGATCATGAAGGAGATGAAAATGATGGCAAAATTATTGATCTGCCTATTTAGGAATCCAATCTCATCACCTGCTTGTCTTTAAATTTTAATTTCAGCATTCTCTAACCAAAGGAAGCCTAGTTGAGAAGTTACGCCAAGATTGGAGTAGGAGCAGCCCGAAGGAAGGCAAAGTCATTCAGGAGCTTTTTCCAGCATCAGTTGTTCTGAGAGGAAGTCATCACATTGGTTTAAATTAAGTTTCTCACATAAAATATTTCAGTTGATAATCCAGCCTCAACAAATCACAGTCACATTTCTCAGTGAAAGAGATCATCCACAAAGAGAGAAGATGAGGAAGGAGCCACAAAATGAGACAGCAGGATAGGGAAGAAACATTCAAGTTTATAGAAGAGATGAAGTAGGAAATGCAAATGTTGGGTTGGCAGCCCTTTCCCGTCTCTGGAGGGTGGGCTGATATATGCTGGCCTGACCTCCGGGTCAACAACTAGTTTAACTCTATCCTGATCTGCCAGACTGAAAGCTTGTCCCTTGGTTCAAAGTGAGACCTGGCCTTTGACTTCACTTGAATGAGCCTCCAGCTACTGTTAGGAGGTGCTTTATCAGGGACAAAGCAGGAAAAAAAGTCACAATTTTGTACTCCATCTTCTGTTTTCTCAAAAGAGGATACTCATCCTTAAAAACAGAACCCTGCCCCCTCCGCAGAAAATTAAGCTAGGAATACTGTTCAATTACCACCAAAACAAACCAAGCAAAGCTAGAAGGGTGAGGAGCCAGAAGGAAGAAAGTGAAAGTTTGCACATCTATACGTCAGAAAAAAAATGTCCCCCATAAACCACCCCAAAGAAATTTTCTTCAAGACAATATCTGTCCTTGTCATAACCCACCTCTTAAATCAATGTTGATTCTGCATGTAATGCAACTGTTATTATAAAGGTACCAAGCAGCTTTCCTCTTACCTGCCACTAAATTTAACTCCTTCAGAACCGCTCTTTCCGAATCCCTCAGTACTGCAACTTTCAATAAAAAAGAAACAACACTTAAACTGTGTTCTGCTTGTTTTTCCTAGGAAGAAAGTGACAGAAAGAGACTATTTTAATTTTAAAAATCATTATTTAAAACTATAGTATATCAAAGAATCAGTTAAATTGTTTGTCTAAAACCATAGAGACTGGAGGCCTCAAATACCTGTATAGACAACAGGATTAAAGGTGTCACCTACTTGGACACGAGCTGCATTATTCTAAAACATCTTTATCCCTAATTGTTTTTTCATCTGAATTTACAATGTTCATAGCACTTTGCATTTTCACTTGTTATCTATGCATTATAATTACCATATATAGATTTCAATGGAAATTTTTCAGTTCAAGTTGTATACCAAGACTATACTTAGGGTAGGGAGATTGCAAACAGAAAGAAAGAAGCTCAACTTGTAAGAATCTGAACACACTAACTTTTTATTCAATTTGATTCAAAATAATATTAATCTAATAATAGTGAAATAGTGATATAACATCAATCAACATTTAAAGTATTTTATGTTTCAAAGTATGGCTCAAGGAACACCCATTGCTTAAATGCACTTAGACATAACAAGACAGTATTTTTTATTGGCATCATTGACACCTATGAACAATAGCCTAGTAAATAGATTAAGGTTTAACCTTTCCTTTCTTTGGTGGCTGTTTAGAGACTTTAAAAGAACAGATAACTCATTTCAACAGGAATCTACTACTGATATTTACCTCTACATAACCTTTAGCTAAGACATGGAATGCCAAAAAAAAGCCTTTGTTAGCTTGACCTCCTCCACCTCCTAACAACAAAAGTTATCCCCAAACCCATGTTTTAATTTTAATGTATTGATCTTCCAATATAAGGCTTGGCCTTTTAAATGCTAAATGCAATCAACGGCCAACAACCAGACTCCTTCTGGAGACTGAGAAGGAAACAGAATGGTGAAATTTCTTAGAATTGTGACTTAGTACAAATTTTAAGAGGTCAGCAAATCCTGATGCTATGAGCTAAATCTACTGGTAAATAATTAATTACATTCCTTAGACACTATAATCTTTATCTTGGTATACAGAGAAAACACAGCTTTGCCAAATAGATCTTTCCATCTAACATCTTAAAGGTAATTATTTAAATATTACCACAAACAGAGTTATATTTTGTTTAAATTAGACAATTAACTGAAGATAAAATGCACATGTCCATAGTTTAAAAAGGGGAAAAAATACAAATTAACTGGCCTAGTCTTTTATCTGAGTTTATTAATGCCATTTAAAATATTACAAATAAATCAATTACATTTCATGCATTTAAAATGCAAATCTAAAATGTTCCAGAGAAAGGCTTTTCATTTCAATGTGAAATATCCAAATTATTTCAACATTACAATGAGCAATTAGTTTGCAGAATCTGCAAACATTTAAATGTAGTGTCAGAAATATTTATTAACAGTTAACAATATTACCTTCAGGAAATACACAAAGGCCAAAGTTAGTCGAGTTTCACTTGGACAATTTAATACATGGGTTTTGGCAGACCCACTTATTATGAAATATAGGAGAACTCTCACTTTAACTATGCCTGAACTGCCAGCAAATGCAAATAAGTACATGCTCCATTAAATTAAATGTCATCCAACATTTATCAAATATTGTCTTAGTTACAGCTTGATACCTATCTAAATTCATATTCAAGCAAAACTAGGCCCCGAAAGTGCGTTTGTGGCTCTGCACCTCCAGAAGTGAGTTCAAAAAACCTGCAGCTCATCAGAACTGCAACAATAACTCTTAATATTTTCTTGTGACAAAAAAAAAAAATCAAGTTTACTTCAATATATTTTCAAATATTTACTGGAAGTAATGTACAAGAAAAATACTTTACAAAATCGTCTCCTGGACAACTGCACCTCACACCCTTACACTGGTGGAGTTATATTTAATTGGTAACTAATCTAGAACGATTCTCCAGTTGTACAAACCATTAGGTTCAGATATATTTTACAAAGGTTCTTTTTTATTTTCCTATTTTCCCGCTTTTGGAATTTAAACTACAGCCTCATCTGAAATAAACGATAGCTTCTTCACTTGTTTGTAAGTTTAAATCACACAAAGAATTTAACCCTACGATCTTCAATAAATTGCGAGAATT
This sequence comes from Alouatta palliata, assembly GCA_004027835.1. Classification (NCBI taxonomy): domain Eukaryota; kingdom Metazoa; phylum Chordata; class Mammalia; order Primates; family Atelidae; genus Alouatta; species Alouatta palliata. The sequence goes on along the minus strand of PVKV010012528.1, from coordinate 41,386 downwards.
TACAGAAATGGGCACTATACAAATTGACGGCGGGACTAACAAAAAAAGATGGGGAGGTTTATGTTTGGGAGTGGTGAAAAAACGAGGTAGAAAAGGACGAACACGGAGATAGTTAATCTGGTCTCACCGGAAAAGAGTGTTTTTGCATAAGAAAAAAACACCTACTCTCACCCCCGCCCCCACCCCATAAGTTAAATTAATGCGTTCAAAATAACTTTGGGATCAATATCAGCAGTTTCGAGAGAAAGACCTGCTCACCGCTAGAGGAAAAAAACTATTATAGAAGAGAAACCAAGTGGAAGCTTACTATTTTTCCCTTAGTTTTTTAGTTTAAAAAAAAATGCGATAAAGATGAAAGCTGCTGCAGTGTTCGACAAAACTGCCCTTTGCAGAAACTTGCATCAGTTCCACCTCAGGGAACAAAGAAAAAGAGGCAGAACTGACATTGGGAGACCTAAACTCTGCAAATTCTGGGTCTTGGTGCTGCCAAAAGGGCACCCCACCAAGCTCCGACAGCCTGCGAAGGGCGCCCGGCGATGCCTAGCGGCCCGGTAGGGTGCTCCGAAGCAGAGGTGCCCAGGACAGCGGCTATGGAACCAAGTCGGCGGCTGCCTGGGCGGCGCTGTTCTGCCCAGGCCTCTAGTCTCACCCTCCCCTCTGCTCCGGCTCAGGCTTGCTCAGCCGAGCTACTCCTGTCGGCACCGAGGCCCGCGGTCTCCCAGGCACTGGATCCGTCCAGCTCTACTTCCAGCAGCCTCTTCCCTCTAAAAGTTACGCGGGTCACAACCTGAGGGTGACGCGGAGGAGAACAAGGAGCGGAGAACGTGAACTAAAGGCCCAGCGAGGCGCGAGTTCCGGCTGCACCAGGCTCAGGCAGCGTTATCCGTGGAGAGGGAAAGCCAGGGCCCGGGACAGCCATGCATGTTACTTACATGTCCATATCCCCTTTATAAAGTTAAGTCACAGAAGGAAAGGGAGGGGCAGACACAGAGAGACAGACAACGAGTCGGATGCAATAGGGAGAGGCTGAAGTTGAAGCCCGGACCTACAGGGCCCAAGAGGACGCGGTGGGAGGAGGTCGGGGAGAGGGGCGGGCGCAGGGTGGGCGTCACTCTAGGCCGTTGCGGTGCCCGGGCTCCGGGGGCTGCAGCAGCTCCGGGGAGTGGCAGGGCGGGCTGCCCGCGGCGCTGTGCTCGCTGTCGGTGTCGCTGCCCTTCTTGCCACCGCTGCCGGAGCCCGCCGAGCCGCCGCCGCCGCCGCCGCTGTGCGTCTTCACGTGCTTGCTGAGGTGGTCGCTGCGCATGAAGCGCTTGTTGCAAACTGGGCAGGCGAAGCGCTTCTCGCCGGTGTGGGTCCGCAGGTGACGCTGCAGCTCGTCGGAGCGCGTGAAGCGCTTGCCGCAGAAGAGCCAGTTGCACACGAAAGGCCGCTCGCCCGTGTGCCAGCGCAGGTGCGCCTTGAGGTGCGAAGTCTTGCCGTACACCTTGCCGCAGCCTGGGATGTGGCAGCTGTGCAGGCCCTTGCGCCGCAGGCTCGCCCCGGCAGGGCCCAGCCGCTCTGCCTCTTGGCAGTTGGGGCAGTCGCAGGTGGCGCGGCCGGAGTAGCGGCGAGTCGAAGAGCGAGGGGAGCCCCCCAGCGGCGCCGAAGGCCCAGCGCTCAGCATGGAGCCCCCCGCGCCGGCCAGCGGCGACGGGGCAGAGTCCGGGTAGGAGCCCGGCAGCACTGGCTTGAAGCCGTCCATGAGGTGCTGCCCGGCGGGGCTGAGCAGGTGCGAGGAGGCGCCGTTGCTGAAGGCCGAGTGACTCAGGCCCGAGTAATCCGAGTTGTAGCCTCCGAGCGGCGAGTGCAGCGAGGTTTGGAGCCCCCCGGCGGCGGGGTGCAACGAGCTGGGCAGCGCGGCCGCGCCGTTCGGGTTCTGCACGTCGATCCAGCCGGCGCCCACGTCCCACCAGCTGGAGGCGCCGGCCGAGCCCACCTCTCCCGCAGCACCCAGGCCTGGGTGCGAGGGCTTGAACCACGACTCGTACGGGTGCGCCATACCCACCCGCGGGTAGATGCCCTGCAGCCCGTCCACAGAGGTGTGCACCTTGGAGATGAACACCGGCTGGTGGGAGCCGTCCTGCGAGTGCGCAGAGGAGCCGCCGCCGCCGCCCCCGCCGCCGCCGCCGCTGCCCCCGGAGACGCCGGGGGCCTGGAAAACAGAGTAGTCGTTGGCGAAGGGCGAGCTAGAGGCGGCAGCGGCGGCGGCGGCGGCGGCCGCCGCGGCGCTGCTGGAAGTGAGGGAGAAGGCACTAGAGCCCGGCGAGCCGCCGCAGCTGAACGAGTCGGACACCAGGGCCGCGGCAGCTGCCGCTGCTGCAGCGGCCGCCGCAGCCGCCGAGGACGAGCCGCCGTTCCTGGAGGCCCCCGACACGCCAAAGCTTGAGAGACTGGAACCCACTACGTTGCAGCTGCCGGAAGAAGAGGACGAGGAGCGTTTCCAGGGGTGGAAGCCTTTGCCGAAGGAAGAAGAGCTATCCGAGAGGGAGGAGGGAGACGGGCTAGGGCTGCCGATCTTATTACAGGTAGCAGCAAGCATGGCCAGAGGAGTTGATCCCAACCTCGGTTCTTCCTGAGAGGAGAGGAGAAGGAGTGGGGGAGGGGAGGTGGGCAAAGGGCCGGTGGGGGAGGAAAGGAAGAAATGTGCATCAGTAATCCGGTAGCCTCCAAAGCGCCCCACTGCACCCCATCTCTCGCTGCGGCGCGCCACCAACTCACCTGGCACCCCCAACAGCCCCGGCGCCCTGCCGCTTCCTACTCTACAGGAGGGAACAAGTTTGGCTGCCGGCGTCTGATTCGGGAGCAAAGCACCACGCTAAAGAAGAGTTTGACAAGTATTCTCACCTAAAACAACATGTTCTTGCACACAAGGCCCCAGACACTTTGAAACAAACAAGCAAAAAGTCCAGATTGGAGAGGAAGGAAGTTTTTGCCGAGAAGCCTCGGGGAAAACCATTGGATTGCTTTTAAGAGCGCTTCCCCTGTAATCCTGAGAGCTTTGTAAATCCTGTTCCGGTCCAGAAACCCATCCTGGGTTGTTTCTCCCAGGCCAAAAGAGGTCAAATTGTAGGGCTCACTCTTTCGTCCTGCTTTTTCTTTCTTTTTTAAAAAACATATCTACAATAGTAAAAACGAGACGAGTTCAACGTACCTGCGAGACAAGGCGGGCTGCGGAATTTTTTCTTTTTTAAGGGTTAGGGGAAGAATCTGCACTTTGCCCAGAAGGAAAAACTTGCTCTCTTTACCCCCGAAATCGTCGCCTGTAAAATGCGCTGGGCGCAGGTCTCCCGGGCAGGGAGCAGCCAGGCGGTGCGCGGTGGCTTGTCTAAATGCCCTTCGAACCTTTTCCTGCGCTGAAAAAAAGTGACTCTGCCCCCTTCTCCCCCTTTTTCTTTTCTCCAAACTCACTTGTATTTAAAGAAAGAAAAAAAAAAAAGCTCTCAACAGAGAGACTGATAGCCCGTGGCCTGGCCGGGGCGACTTTAACCCCCTCCAATCGGCAATAAAAGGAAACTAATTAAACCAGCAAGAGAAAAACCTGAGACTCACCCCTAGTAGTGAAGTTGCCATCACACAAAAGTGCCCTCCTCCTCTCAGAGGATCTTTTTTATATTGATAAATCAGAGGCAGTGTTTTTTTTAGAGGTGTGCAATACAATGATCAGTTCCGCCCATTCCACCACAATTGTAGCTCCCTCTCCGGCTTTGAAGTGCCGCGGAGGCGCGGCCAGCCAATCTGCAGCCTCGCCGGGCCGCGCCGCGCGCGCGCCGTGAGGTCATCGGCGCCGCGGCGGGCAGCCGCTGTAAAGGGGGGAGTGGGAACGGAGGGGGCGGGGGCGGCTGCGTGTGTTACAAAGCGCAAAGCGCGCGCGCGCTGGCGCGCGTGTTTGTGTAACAATGTAACTGTGTGAGTGTGACCAAGCGGAGGAGAGGACAGTGCGGGAGGAAGGGGGGATGTGGGTGTGATACTGTAACTGTGACAGTGTGGTAAGAGGGGGGAGTGGAGAGAGCGTGCAGAAAAGGGAGGGTTGTGTGGCAGGGTTATTGCCTGTGCGACAAAGCGGGGTAGAGGGACAGGGCAGTTAAATGTTAAGGGGAAGGGTGTGAGTTTACCGTACTGTAGCTGTGAGTCTCAGAAAACGAGAGAGGGAAGGGGGACCGTGCAGTAAAGTGGATGGGGGGGTGAGTGTATTTGGTGTTGCGGGAGGAGGGGTGTGAACATGTGTTTGTGCTAGAGAGAAGAGGGAGGGTGTGTGTGCACTTGTGTGCGCGCACCAAAGCTGGTGTTGGGGAATGGGAACAATGCAATAAAGTGTGTGTTTGTAAGAGAGACCGTCGAGGTGAAGAGGGGAACTAAGTTGACGGAGGCTGAGTGAATAAATACTCACAAACGCTGCCCCCGTCGCCGACTTCCTCTGGCTCCTTGCACCTAAAATCTTGACTGACTTTTTTTTTTCTTAACTTCGTAAACACCGTCACTACATTTTTAAAGAAGACCTTGATACCCACCTTTTCTTTCCCGGCTCTCCAACGAAATAGAAGAAAGGTTGGGAGACTCAGGGGTATTTTTAGGGATGCGTTGGGGCGTGGAAGCGCGCCTGCGCGTCCGAGAGTTGTTTCTTTGATGCTTGGCCATTCTTTTTTTTTTTTCTTTTTTTTTCCTGAGGTGGAATTCTGCTTTAGAAGTGCACGTCGCACTCTAGGATAGGAGGTGTGTTTGTCCCGTGGTGCTGAGTAAATTTCAATACAAAAGGATTAGATAAAGCAGGGAGCAAGCGAGGGTTGTTTTTTCTTTGAGTGAAAAATTTAAGTGCGTTTTTCGGAATTTAGAAAATTTCACAGAAAATCCCACTGCCTCTTTCTGAGAAAAGAATCAGGACTTTGAGTGAAATCTATGGGTTCTATTCATCTAAGAATAGAGAAGAGCTTTTGACAAATCTTGGACCACATTTGTCGAGGCGTCAGTGTCTAACGGCGATTGGGCTGGATATCTATCTATGAGTGTATGTGCATGTTAATAGATACACTTAGTTCAAATTCGGTGGGTTTTAGTCATTTACTTGCCATGTTTGTTATTAGTTGCCTTCAGAAATGCCATTACAATTTCACTGCCACCACAAGGGAACTTAAACCACAGAAAGCACAACTTGACCAGTGTAGCACAAAGTCCAGAGTCTTTGTAGCCCTATTGAATATGCATAAGTTTTAAAAACAGTAATTCATATTTTTAACCAGTTACAAATCCTCTCAGAAGTCTAATTTTAAGATGGAATCAACTAAAATGTAACTAGCTGGGAGAACTGTTTTGTTTGACTGGGGAAACATTTTCATTTTATTGCTGTTTTTGAACCGTCCTCAAGCATTTCACAGCTTCTAGAGATGTCAAAAAATCCTCCTGGAGTTTACAGAATTCCAAAGTCAGGTTGTATGGTGTAAATTTCATTGAGCAGAGTTGAGACTGATGTTTGTGGTGTAACAGTGTACATTTCTGACCCTTTTTCAAACGCTGTGGGGATATTGACTGTACATCATATCTATTGATTAAGGGGGTAAGGTACACTCTCATACTTTGAAGTAAGTGTGAAGTAAATTAATGAACTGCTTTCTTTCTCTGAAGGCTGACGCTTACCATAAATGTTGTGTTTCTCCCTGCAAGCCACTCTGAATGATTTTAGCGTGTTGAGAAGGCGTGACAGGCCAGCCCAGAAGGAGGAAGGGGTGGGGGAAGGAGGGAACTCCGTTTAACAAATAAAAGAGAATTAACTTCATTGCTTTGGTCTCCTTCTGTAATGATATTCATTTTAAGGTCCTAATATACAGTTGTTCAGATTTGGGGTTTAATTCTAATCAATACCATCATTCTCAAAGGTGGAGAAAAACAGCTTTGAGGGGAGGCTCCCATCTATGAATAGTTATTTATCTTTTTATCCTCCTATCTTCTGGAAGGAAGTGAGGCAGGACTATTAAAAAGTTAAATGCTGTTACTGAGAGTAAACAGAGGCGTTAACACTGTTTCCTCAAAAATGCCAGGAATTAGAAAAACCCAGCGTCATGTGACTGCAGTTTTAAGCTACCTAATTCTAAGATTTTTCATGTGTATAAATTCAGTTTAGAATCATATGTCAATCTTCCTATAAGTCACAACGTTGGCGTGGATTTAATGAAACTACTGGCTTGCAGCTTTTGGGGATTTCCACAAAGGTTTGTACATGCAACTTTCTTCGCTATATATATGTATATATATTTTTATTAGAAATATATGTATATTCCATTTACTCTCATTTAAAAAGTGAGCTGTTTCATTCATAGTAGCATTGGTCAAAGGGCATTTTTTTTCTTGTACTACCCCCTCATTTCACTCCCTCCCCAAAAGAAATGGTTAGTGTTTGTGACATGAGGCATAAGGCAGCAGTGTTGAAAAGATAAAGAGAATTATATAACTGACCAAAAATTAAAGCAGTCATTATTTTGCATCTAAACATGCTTGAAACTAGTCTTAATGGCAACTCTTTCTCCACTTTGGAGAAGTGACCCAATCATTCTTAAATCCTGTCCCATAGAAGGGAACATCTGTAATCCATTGTTGATATCGCCTTCCCGGCAAAGCATTTCAGGGTGCATACACTTCAGTTTACCTTTTACAATGTTGATTATTACTCTTGAGTATTATATTGTGACAATATAGATGTTTGAAAAAGAGGGGGAAGAAAAATAGGAAGTACAGGCTTTCTAACATTAATTAAAAGTTTCCCCACCCCATAGGAAGTTTAATGTGCTGGCAGGAAGAGGAGTAGATGGGTATTCTGTTTCTTGCAAACCTGTGGGATCCACTATCAATAAAGCTAAAATCTATTAGCATTCTGTATGCATCTGCAGCATAAATTTCATTTGAATTTCAAATTTAATAAACCAGGAGGTTTTTAATCATCCCTGGTTTTATTTGTTTGATATTAACATGCTTATTGACCGGGTCTGGTGACCAGTTTGATCATTACAGGACAGCAAAAAGTTAATTAAAACGACCACAGCCCCTTAATCATATCATCTGTCTCATCCATGTCGCTCTCTTTATTACCAGTGATGATGGATAGTCTCCCAGATTAATTTCTCTGTTTCTTCGATTTGGACAACAGCTTTTGGGACCTAATTTACATCCTGGGAACAACTTGCTCAAGTATATCTAACATCTTGCAGCTACAATATACATCAACATCTCCTTAGATGGAACGGAGAAAGGAAGTTTTTTTGCAGGCAGGTTTGAAGACTAATCAGTGATCGGCTCTGGAGCTCTTAGCTTTCACAACCAAAGAAACAGAAGGTCCAAAAGCAAATTAGAGGCCTCAATTCCTGCTTTTCCTTTTTCGGGAGTAGGAAGTGAAATATGCCTCTGCTGTTTGATTAATAGACTAAAATGTGTAGATACAGCAACAAGTAAATAAAGCTATTTGTAACCATTAAGTACAATTAATAGTGGAAAACATCAAAGTTTTCCAGTGTCCGGCAGCTCATCTACACCAAATACAGTTTTTGAACTTGTTAAGTGTGGACCACTATATACATAGCGCCAAAGAAAAACAAAAAAGTAAAGAAAAAGGAAAAAAGCCTAATGGAAAAAAAAATGCACAGGAACTATAGCGCGTACCTCCGCAGGGTTCATTTAAACCCGGCTCTTAGCATGTCAGTCTGCAGAGCGTTGGCAAGGACACGCAACTCTGGAAGCTGACCGGCGGGTGCCGGCCGGAGACAGAGCGAACACAGTGCTGGCAGTGCGTCCCTGGCCTGTGCCTCTCCCAGAATAGGAAGACGACCCCCAACCCCTGGAGAGTGTGCGGGGTCCTCGCTCGCGGACGTGTTGGCTACTAAATAAAGCGTGAAGAGGGATCGCTGGGGAGCTGAGCGCCGCCGGGAGCAGCAAGCTGAGCCAGGTTGTGGGTGTTTCCTCAATGAGAGCTCCCTGGTCAAAGTTTCTTTCCCGCTGAAAAACAAAAACAAAAAACAAACCAAAACCAACAAACTAAAAAACCTGGCCAGGCGTGGACCTGTGAATTGCTGAGGGGTGCCCCTCAGCAGTCCACTTCTGCTTTCGTGTGGTTTTACTAAGAAGTTACCTAACACTTCCTGGGAAGGGAGGTAATAAAAGCCCCTCGCTGGTGGCAGATTGTTGAGCTGTAGGTGGGAAGAGATCAGTCAGCCAGAGCCCAGAGAGGGCTGTATTTTCCTGATTGGAAAATGGGAACTTCCATGCTGAACAATAGCCTCTATTAGTGAGGTTATTCGGTTTCAAACTGTCCGGCCACTTTTATAGCCGACTCCTGACTTTTCTGGTACTGCTTAATTGGATGCATTTGTTGACCACAGCGAAGCAATAGTGACTCTTGATCTACTGGCACAGGAGCTCCTTGGGGATGAAAAGTGTTGCCTTGATGACTCTTTTTAAATAAATGAGACTGCTTGAGAAAGCATTTCATATTTTTTTCTTGACTTGGTATTTTTCTTCCATTTCTCCTTAATATTTACCCTTTTTCTTCTCTGCCACTTCAAAATGTTACTAAGTTAGGGATAGTTTAATTAAAAGAGATTTGCACATCTGACATAGCATATGAGCAGCTCTGAATCATTTTAGCTGGGGTATTCAAACTGCATAGTTAGAAGACAAGGAGGGCTTTCCCTATGTATCAAACAATCATCTTAGTAGTAGGTAAGTTCATAGATAGGAAAAGTATAAAGATATTTAAATTGGCGTTCAAAATCTCCATCTCTATGTACAGCCTATATTAAAGGATGAAAACAACACCTTTTCCTATTTATTGTCAATAAACAGAATGTTCATATCTTCATGCTGTGTTAATATGGCCTTGTGCCAGTTCTATAGGCAGGCTCGTACTCTACAGTACTTTTTATATTCATCTCTGCTAGCCCATAGATAAAATTGATAATTAATTCTAAAGCACTTTGTATTTCTCCTTCATCATGTAAATGAAGGAAACACATGTAGGGAAAAGAGTTTGCTCATTTGGGGTGAATGGTGTGTGTGTGTGTGCTTGTCGTTCAAGGCAACAAAGCAAAAGGGAAGCTTAGACATTCAGATGAGTGTGTCTCTGATTTTTTTTTTCTAGAATGGATTTGTTTCTGCTATTTTCTCTTTTGGTATTATATATCACTTTCTTACAGCTAACATGCAGAGTTAAAAACTACTAAATTCTTATCCTCAACGCTATTGATTTATTTTCATTCTGTTCTGTTACTAGAGGAGGTAATGCTCCCAGATTACCCCGGGGTCTCCTGCAGACGGTTGACAATTGCAATCGCAGTTTTGGGAAGATAAATGTTACTCTGGGAATTGTGTTTAATTACAAATAATCTAGGAGCTGCTCCGGGTGTCTGGGTTTAACCACACATGTGTTCAAATTACTGTACAAGGTTTACAAATGGGTGATATTCGTGAAAGGGGATACAATTCACTTTCTAAAACCAGGGGACAAACTAGCATGCTCCCACTTGGGGGTTTGTCAACAGATTCTTAGAGATAACACGACCCCAAATAACACCAATGACCAAAAAGTGTGGCATCTTAGAGCCCTCAAAAGCCTAAAAAAATTTTCATTGGAGTTTACTTTCAGGTCGATTTTATTAAAATGAAAATCTGAAAATAAGCTATGCTTTCTTGAGTTCTCAAAGTCTCTTGCACAAGTCCATTTGTGTAGAGAGTATTTTTGAGTTCACAAAGGTCATATTTTTTAGTTTATTTTATTTTGATAGAGGTTTTGTGGTTGTTCCCTGAAATAGCTCAATGGTTATTTTTTACAGTTCCTCTTGTAACTCAGCTGCTACCTTTGTGTGTGTGTGATTCTTTGCTTATATGGCAGCTCAATTAGTGTTGTTTGTGTGTGTGTGCTCGGTTTTTTTCTAATAGTCTTATTAACAAGAAAAAAGGTGGCGAACAGGTTATTCTCTTAACCTGACCTGGCTCTAAGAGTAAGATGAGCAGCACTGAACAGATGTCCCCATTTAAGCCGTTCTTTTCCCACATGCCTGCTGGATATTGCAGGCGCGCAGGAAGCTCGCTTCAAACCTGGCCCATTTCAGGCCATAATGGCCACGTTATTTCGGCCCAGTGAACACGAACAAAATCGTGTGCTTTAGAATCATTCGACTCTGAGTCCAGGAAAAGCAGGGGGTGTGGTGGCAGTGGGGGTGGCTAGGGAGGGGTGTATATGAGTGGGGGAGCCGATTTCATCTCGGATCGCAAAAGAGAACTTGCTCAAAAGATTTTTTCCCCGGCAAAAATGGTATAATTTACGGCGCAACTTAATAATCCGAGGGGCAATGCAAAAGCCCTTTGCGTTGTAAACCGCTTCTAATTACCTGCCAGAGCAATTAGCTGACTATCACGAAGAAATTAGATCGCTCAATGTAGCATAAATAATGCGAATAATTTTGTAAGAAGAATGGAAAGCGAGACCTGGTGTTTCTTTATAAGGAAATAACACCTCGTACTGTACTAGCCCTCCACGAACACATATTAATGTCTAGGCATGCATGGCAATGAGTCCGAGCAGGAGCCCTCTGGCTGCGGTTCAGCACTTTTTCCGTTTACGTATGCGGGGTGAAAGTCGGCTTCCAGGCGTTCGATCTCCAGCCTTCCAGCTCACAGTAATTAACACATAGCGACTTCAATGGGAAAACCTGTTTTCCAGATGATTTTTACAATGCAGCTTTATGTCTCATTTGGCAGTTTAAATAGCTGGAGTTGTTTTCTGGCTTCATCTCTACTATCATCTGTTGAGCATATTTTGCTTAGAATATTGAATCCCAACCAAAACTTGGGTGCAGGCTTTTGCTGACTTTTATTTTCTTAAGAAGTGGGGATATCAGGAGCCATTTTGAAGGATACTAGGGCAAAGAATTCTTGTGAGGACCTGTTAGTGCCAGCAGATATTTGATTTTCTGAATGCGTTTGCAAAGTGTATTAGAATATTTTTGTGTATGCTTCACTTTAACTTTTTTCTAACTAACTCATTTCTCTTGAGCGATTGTGTCCTATATGGGGGTTCAGATGGTGAGTTCACGCATCTCCTAGCAAAGAAAAATAAGAGTAAATCTACAACCTAATTTGGGAGGAAAGCTGAAGGTGCATTTATTTAGGTGTCTGAAAGCACTAATAAGCGCTTTGAAATGTACTTGGTTTGTAAATTACAAGTGCGAAAACAACTTCCAAAGATGTTTGGAAAAAGAATATATGCACCTACACCTACACACACACACACACACACACACACACACACACACACACGGAAAGTTGTTGCCTGCCTACAGCTCCACCGCTTTCCTGTGGCGCCCGAGGGAAAGGGGTCTCTCGCTCGAGCCTCTCTTCGTCTAGTAAACGAGGTGGGTCATACGTTAATGTCAAATTGAATCAGCCAGGATAGCTGCCGTGGTAATTAAACTGGATGTCTGTATTGGACACAGCAAAAGGGTGCCTTGTGAATCCAGGTTTTACTTGGTGCATCACAAATGTCAGGGTGAGTTCCGCCCCACAGAGGTCTGAGACTTGGGTTGCCACTGTCCCACCACCTCTGCCAGTTACTCCCTACCCGTAGAAAGCTTTGACCCCCGTCATTTTTGAAACATTTTTCACCACTGAGTTCAGTGGTTTTCCAGGACTTCCCAATGATCTTGTCCCGGTGGGCCGCACATTCCCAGTTTTCTCCTGCTAAGAAAACATCGACGATTTTGCTGGTGGCTGGGGAGTTCTAGATGAAAACTGAGGGAACCCGAATTATTGTTAGTATTATTATTATTGAGACGGAGTTTTGCTCTTGTCGCCTAGGCTGGAGTGTAATGGCGAGATCTCCACTCACTGCAACCTCCGCCCCCTGGGTTCAAGCGATTCTCCTGCCTCGGCTTCCCGAGTAGCTGGGATTACAGGCGCCCGCCACCACTTCCGGCTAGTTTTTTTGTATTTTTAGTAGAGACGGGGTTTCACCATGTTGGTCAGGCTGGTCTTGAACTCTTGACCTCAGGTGATCCACCTGCCTCGGCCTCCCAAAGTGCTGGGATTACAGGCATGAGCCATGGCAAGCCCGGCCTGGGAATCCGAATTATTTATCATCAACCTAGGCTATAAAAAGAGTTACTTCTGCTTATAGTGTAATGTCCATGCAACCCCTTATCCTCTTTAAATAGAGAGGCATTGGCCGCCTTAGGCTCCCCCTGCCCTGAATTTAGGGCTGTTGGGTGTAGGCCTACAGGGAGGGGGATTCACTGAGCAGAAACCGGCTCCACTTTAGAAGGTGCTGGGAAAAAAAAATCCCTATCAGCTCTCGGAAACTGAACTTGATGCGCTAATCACTTGGTTCAAGGGCGTCTACATTACTAGGTGCGAAGTCCCCCTACCAATCTCAGACAGAAACGCCCTTCTAGATGGAACAGAGGGTATGTTTTTATTTAAGACTTGACAACGACCAACTCTTATACTGAGCAGAGGTTATTTTTTAAGACGAAATAAAATCTTGATTCCTGCTTATGAATTCTGGAAAAGTAATAAAGGTTGTTCGGATAATTTTCCGCAAGATCTTCATCGGAACCTTCCCACTTGCTGAATTCTGGCCCCCTCCCCCCAGCTTAGTTTCCCCTAAATACTTGGCATCACTCCCTCCCCCTAACATAGCCCTGAAGATTCTCCATCTTAAATAACAAGGACCTTTCTTGCTACTAAAGGAGGCTGCCCATTTTAATTCAAAACAAGGGCCAGGAATGTTGGTCGGTCTTACAAAGAGCCAAGAAGTGAAGATCAACCCTTTTTCTCTTGAAGTGCGTGCACTTAACCCTCACTCGCCAATATAGTGCCTCTTTCTCTCTTGTTTAATAAAATGTTTCTTTCATTCTTTTTTGGGGGGGCAGGGGGCAAGGTTTCTTAAGGTGAAAGAAGTTAGCTTAACAGATTGATTATTGTTATATCTGTAATTGCTCTAAAAACATTTTCCAGTGGGGCCTCACAGGGCATGTTGGTCTTTGATCAGCACTGAAGAAATCAAACATTGGAAAACCAAAACCCACTACTTTGGAGTCTACATTTGGCATTTACAGCCCTGAAATGGAATGCCAATTACCTTCAAAAGGGCAGCTATTAACAACAGAAAGTTCTTGATTTTTTCTGTAGATAGTGCTTCAGTAGTTTCCTAGTAGTATTCTAACCTACGCATAACTTCCTCTTTTCTGGTGAAGCTGGGGAAACCCATTTGCAAAGTGAAACGATTTGACTAGTAATACCCAATGTCAGTTTATTTGAAACTATAGATAAAAAGGGAAAAACTAATAAATCCACTTTGATTACTTTTCTGCTTGGGTTCAAGACGTCCTCTAAGCTTAGATAACAAAAGAAAAAAAGTGATTTCAAGAATTTTGACATACTTACCAGATGAAACTCTAAGACGCATGCAGCAAGTTAGTAAGAGCCATAGTCAAACCAAAAGGATTTTTTTTTACTAAAAGAAATCTGCAGTATCGATTTTATTGACTGACTCGATTTCAGTGTTTTAATCAACTTTAACAAATTTAACTAAAAATAGGTTGATATATACTATAGAAAACTTCAAATATAAGCCGCAGATGTTCACAAATATTTTTTATTAGGTGATTTGCTGTTGATTTATCAATTAAGTGAAAAACTATTCTTTTTTTTCTAACTTAAGCTACGGTGATGAAGATTTGGGAACAGAAATTCCAAAACGGTTAGAAATGGGTGGGAAGATTGTAGGTTTAGAAGTCTGAGGGAGGAAATTGCAAGCCGATACTGATTGACTTTTCAAAGGTCTGGCATGTCCCAGTTTATACAACAACTCGGTTGGAGGAAGAACCTCGAGGACCGAGTGTCTTCAGATCACTTAATGCATCAGCATCCACCACGCTCGGCTCCTGGGCAGGGCCCCCGAGGCTGCCACCCACCCACGGAACCTTGAGGAGCTGCGCTTTCCCGCGGTGGTCCAGGGAACTTCGGAAGTGCCCTTGCTTCCGATTTCACGTATACCCGGGAAGCGTTGCCATACGGATTTGTCCCGTTTTAATGCTTTGACCCATCGAAGATACGAGGACAGGAGACTGGAGAAGGAAACGAAAGGCAAAGGCCGAGGGCTAGGGCAAGGAACATAGGAAGAGGACAGGCTCCCCCTTCACCTTCACCCCCAATCGTAGCTAGGGCCCACGGTTTCTCCGAGCTGAAGCTATTTCAGAAAAACAGTCAGCTTAATTAGCATACTGCCCTTGGGGAATCTAGAATAAATGGTGAGTAGTGGACAGCTTTCCCCACCAGTCGCAAGATCTAAAAACAATGAGTGACGGTTGTCTGTGCAGCAGAGGGAAGAGTGACAGTTCCAGACGAGGGGCCGTCGGGCTTCTCGGCAGTCTACCGCCAGCTTGGAGTGCAGATCTCCACCGACTGCGCCACAGATAGTTTCTGTCCCCAGCAGTCACAATATTTGCACTCTCCTTTCTTTCGGGCTTGCCAACCCCTCCCTTTCCTTCTTCCTCACCCCTCCCACCCCGCGCCGGAGGGACAGCCAGCCGTCCCGGGTCCAGCCCGCGCCTCTGCGCACCACACGGCCCCCGGCACAAGCCGCCCGCCGGGGCGCATACGCGTCCCCGCCTGCTCTCTCGCTCGTCCGCAAGGCCCGGGCTGCTGCGGCCGCGGGCGCGGGAGGCGGAGGCGCGGACGCTGGGCTCCGCCGCAGCCCGTCCCAGCCCCGCCCCGCCCCACCCTCCGGCCCTCCCCTCCGCTTAGCCGCGCTCTCCCGCCGAGCTTCGCCGCCCGCTCCGCGCTCTGCCCGGCTCGGACTCCGCTGGCCGCCGCGGCTCCCCGGCCTGGAAGGCTGAGCCGGCTCCCACCAAGGGGGAGGCGCCACCCCGCCCCGGGGCGGTTGTTTTGCTGGGACTCCGGGGCTGGTCACAAAGCCCCTCTCCGCTGACCGGTCGGGCCGGGAGTCGGGTGCGCGGCGGCGGCTCCCCACCCCTGCACTCAGCCGCCCGCCCCGCTCCTCCTCCTTCCCTCCCTGTCCCTCCTCCTCTCCCACCCCCCGAGGGCTCGCACACCCCGCGGGCGGGAAGGTGCCGCCCTCGGGGCTGACAAAGGGGCAGGCCGGGCGGGAGGGGCTGCAGCCGGCACGCGCGGCCGCGGGAGGGGCGCGCCTCGCCCCGGGCCGCCGACCTGACACCTGCTGGGCAGCCTGCGCGGCCTGGGGCGGAGGCCAGCGGGCGGCGGGGTGGGGAGTGCCAGCGCAGGGGCGTGTGTTCGGGAGGGTGTCGCGGACAGGTCAGGTGGCCAGGGACCCACCCCACCCCGGCAGTAGTGACCTACTGCTTCACTAGCGTCCCCTTTTAGGTCTTGACTGGACTTTAAAGATCCTTTAGAAAATTTATATTCTCGTTTTTATGTCAGCGACTATACATCAGAATCACCCAAAGGGCGAGTTAAAACGCAGCTGGCTGAGCTCGTCCCCAGAGATTCTGCTTCAGTAGGCCTGGGGTGGGGCCCAGTGATTTGTATTTCTAAATTCCCAGGTGATGCTGATGCTGCTGAACCGTGTTCCACACTATGAGAATCACTGCTATGCCATTCATTCCCCACCACGCTCTAAATGTAGTAGTGGGGAGAGGATCTCCCGCAGGGATCCCAAAGACACTGCTAGTGCTCTCATTGCCAAGGTAGTTTTATCTCTTTTGAAGGTAAGCTCTACATTGAATACGGTCTGGATCTTCTAGATGGAAGTTTGACCAAATGCTGGAGTGAAACTCTCACGCTGCTGGTGCTGGAGAAAGCAAGGCTGTATAGATAGATAGATGCCAGGCAGAGAAAGCCACAGTGCAGCTTCCATTTCCCCTAAAGATCCCGAACCCGGGCGATGGGTCTCACCACCCCAGCACAAATTCAAAAGAGAACGAAGCAATTTCATTCTGATGGAATGACCACCTCCCACCTTCTCTTTATAAATTTTTGATATTTCGACTGAAATACTCGATCCTGTGTTCTGCATATTTCTATTGCTTTATATTTTACTGAAGGACCTAAAAGATTTTAAAGCAGAGCAAAATAACTAAATGATAGGCAGAGAGGAGATTTAAATAAAACCTTTAAAAGCCACAAATTTACAATTGTTTTCAAAAAGCATAGCTATGTATTTAGAGGGAATGTAATTAATTGTATCATTTAAATGCCCCCCCCCCCCGTCCTTTCAAATCTGGTTTCTTCAAAATTTTTTTGAAAATCTAATGAGAAATATATTTTGACATTCCAATCCAGTGGATTTGTTAAGGGAAAACTACCCAAAAAGAGGCACACTAAACTTTTCTTATCCCCAGTGGGCGGTGTTAATCATCTAGTTTGAGCCTTGTAGTTTTCATTGTCGAATACTTGGGTTCTGTCAAAGGGAAGAAAGTTGGGGACTTGCATTCACTGTTTTTCAAGAGGAGATTAAACACAAAATCGATTTAATGGAGCATCTGTAATCTTAAATACGGGAAGTCAAGAGCTAAAGCTATAATAGAAAGGTTAGCTTTCGTCCATTGTTCACACAATCTAACTCATATTTTTGGAACTTAATTGTCAATGAAAGCTACCACATCAATGCAATACAGTATAGGCAAATTACGAGAACCTTTTACTTCTCCCAACTGGGTTTAAATTGCAAATCTTAACACTGAACAGTGTGCTTTTGGCATTGAATATTCAATACAGGGAAATGTGTTTTAAGTGAACCACCCAAGGGCCCAGGAACATTTGCTTAATAATGATACTTTGCAATTCTATAGGGCCTTTCAGGCAAGGATCTCAAGTGGAATGCTCTTTAACTATACCCTGCATGGGAAACCTTGGGAATATTTTAAAGTGCTCACTTAAGGCCTATTGGAAGGAATCTTTTAGTATAGATTTCACAGTATGGTTTTAAGAAATAAGGTACTGCAGAATTTTCAGTCTCAGGGGTATCATATTCATGGGGGTTTGATGGGTACTGAACATTTATTAGTTATTTTTATGTGAAGGTTAAAATGTACATTTTCTCCAACTTTTTATTTTCAACAAATTTAAACCTACAGAAAAGTTGAAATAATGGTACAATGAAACATTTAATTTCAAAGAACACCCAGATTTCCTTCACTTAGGTTCATCAGCTTTTAACATTTTGTGACAATTGCTTAGATTTTCTCTCTAAATAGATGGATAGCTAGACAGACAGACATATATGAATCTACTATATCTGAATAGATAGGTAGATGTAGGATATGGTTATTTATTCATAAACATACATATGCTTACCTCTTTTATCTATACATCACTGCACTTTATTCCTAAGTAGTAAAGCATGCTTCTTCTGATAAAAGGATATTCTACATAACTGCAAAGAATACATTCTTATTGTTGAGTTTTTAAATGCATTTCAGTGGTTTTATTATATTTTTGTATTCAGAATATCCATACGTTTTATCAGTCTTGTCTACAAACTTAAGAAATAAGATTTAAGCTAGTACTGGTATACAAAATTCTAAAATACTATTGTATTACCTAGGCATCTTGGGAATTTTAGAACCTGAGATTCTGATTAAGAAATTGCTGTAGGCCGGGCGCGGTGGCTCACGCCTGTAATCCCAGCACTTTGGGAGGCCGAGGCGGGTGGATCACGAGGTCAAGAGATCGAGACCATCCTGGTCAACATGGTGAAACCCCGTCTCTACTAAAAATACAAAAATTAGCTGGGCATGGTGGCACGTGCCTGTAGTCCCAGCTACTCGGGAGGCTGAGGCAGGAGAATT
>PVKV010012528.1:0-23446 GCA_004027835.1 Alouatta palliata | reverse complement strand
TCCGTTTCAAAAAAAAAAAAAAAAAGAAATTGCTGTATAACCAGATTTCAAAAACAACTGAAGAAATGAAATCATTTTCACATGTTTACAGAATGCAGAGCATTTATATTTCAATCCAAACAAAAAATTGTTTTTACCTTAATATTAGATCTAAGTTATCAGAGTAATGGTCTTAATTATCCACTTCATTTTACTAGCTAGTGTAGACTTCATCAAAGTGAAAATAACATTGGCAGTTATGTACTTTGAGAAGTGTGTGTAGGCAATTTACATAATTTAGCCAAAATGGCCAATTAATTGGTATAATTACGAGTGTCTAGACTTAGCTTTTATGAGTAGGTTAAAAAAGTAAAACCTCTCATCTTTCCAATGGTGGCTTTCCACTAGCTTTAATGATCCATATTTTTCCTCTATTGAATATTTTTACATGCTTAATTTTAAAATATTCTCATGTTTCAATAATATAGACATGTTAATTAAAAGTAATTAGCCAAAGACTATCAGTACATCTTGTTTCTTACAAGTCCTTGAATTATTACATGACTTAATGTGTGATTTATCCCACTTTTGGAAATGTATATAGTTAGTGTCTTATACTTAGTATTCAATCATTAGCATTATTCTATCTTCTGTAGAAAGCCAACTTCTAACTGCATGAAATTCCTGGAGCTTAAAACCATCTTACAAATAAATGTAGATGAATTTTTGCAGTTTGTTAGGTGTGAAATTCATACAACTGTATGTAAAAATTAGTGGGAATATTCAATTTTATACATGTAATTACCTCCTTGGGTCAGAGTCACTGTTATTTTGGTTATTTTATTATTTTTATTTATTTATTTATTTATTTTTAAGACGGAGTTTCACCATGTTGGTCAGGCTGGTCTTGAACTCCCGACCTCAGGTGATCCGCCTGCCCTGGCCTCCAAAGTGCTTGGATTACAGGCGTGAGCCACCACGCCTGGCCTATGTTAGTTATTTTAAATATAGTTTAATGTTTTCTTTTATTCTTATGTAGTTCACTATTTTTTTTTTTTTTTTTTTTTGGATACAGGATCTTGTTCTGTCACCCCGCCGGCTGGAGTCCAGTGATGTAATCATGGCTGACCGAAGCCTTGATCTCCCTGGCTCAAGCTACCCTCTCACCTCAGCCTCCCAAGTAGCTGTGACTACAGGTGTATGCCACCACACCTTGCTAATTTTTATATTTTTTTGGGTAGGGACAGAATTTTGCCATGTTGCTCAGGCTGGTCTTGAACTCTTGGGCTCAAGCAATTCTCTTCCTGCCTTGGCCTTCCAAAGTGCTGGGTGTGAGCCACTGCACTTGGCCTTGTTAATTTTATTAAATAAGAACTGCAATATGAATTGGTTTAATCAGAATTTAAGCATCACAGATATATCATCTAAATTGCAATACGTGGTTTTCGACAACTGCTGATGGTTATTGTCTCTGTCCCTGAGAAATTTGTTACTACTGATCAACTGAAATAAATTAAGAATGACAAGGTATTTTTTTTTTTTTCTTTTTGAGATGGAGTCTCACTCTATCGCTCAGGCTGGAATGCAGTGGTGTGATCTCAGCTAATTTCAACGTCCGCCTCCTGGGTTCAAGTGATTCTCCTGCCTCAGCCTCCCAAGTAGCTAGGATTACAGGTGTGTGCCACCATGCCCAGCTAATTTTTGTATATTTAGTAGAGATGGGGTTTCACCATGTTCGCCAGGCTGGTCTCGAGTTCCTGACCTCAAGTGATCCACCTGCCTCGGCCTCCCAAAGTGCTGGAATTACAGGCGTAAGCCACTGTGTTCAGCCGAAAATATATATTTGTGTATATATATATATATATATATTTTTTTTTTTTTTGAGACAGCATCTTGCTCTGTCACCAGGTTCCAGGCTGGAGTGCAGTGGCGCGATCTCTGCTCACTGCAACCTCTGCCTCCTGGGTTCAGGCAATTCTCCTGAATCAGCCTCCTGAGTAGCTGGGATCACAGACACGCGCCACCACGCCCAGCTAATTTTTGTATTTTTCAGTAGAGATGGGGTTTCACCATCGTCTAGATCTCTTGACCTTGTGATCTGCCCACCTCGGCCTCCCAAAGTGCTGGGATTACAGGCGTGAGCCACCGCGCCTGGCCAGCCGAAAATATTTTTAAATAAAATTGCCAGGTTTTTTCATAAATTAGGAGAAGCAATATGAGATAATGAAATGACTGCCAAATTAAGAATTGGGAAAACTAGTTTGTACTTATAATTCCATTAATTTTCCGTAATAGGTTAGATGATATATCACTTAGTCTGCCTAAGCCTCAGTTTGCTTATTTATAAAATAGGGATATTACCCCCAGTCAACTCCAAAAGAAGACTCTGAAGACCCACTTCGATAATATATGTGACTTGTTCTATTTATTGGGCACCTCCTCTAGAGAAACATAAGCAACAGATACCTGATTTCTAGACATTTACTGTCCCTGGGTAGAAGAGCAAAAATGCAGGAAGGTACCATCACCACATACGGTAGAGAAGAGAATATGTGTTATGAAACATATTTGCTACTTTAGGTAGTAGACAGTTACAATAAATCAATATTAAATAAAACTAGGGGTCTTTGGTTTATTATAAAAAGATATGTGTAACAGATATGAAATATTTTGGAGACTAAATTTTTAATGTTTCAGATTTTTGTTGAGTAAACCTAAGAAAAACTTAGAGCAGCCCTTATTATTTCAGATATGTACTAAAGCTATAGAAAGACCAATAGCATATAACATATCCCTAGTATGGATAGAATAAAGAGGTAATACTAATGAGTTAGGGAAAAACTGTTGGCATTTTGCATGGATTATCAGGCAAGATGGTGTTCTGAGACCTAATCAGTAAATATGGCCTTGTAAGAGTATCTTATGTATAAAAAAAGACAGCTGGCTTTTAAAAAATTTCTTTTTATTGAAGTAAATGGGTCTCAGAGACTGTCACCCTCCTTTGTCTGTTGGGTATCAGGTCCTGCCCACTTTGGGGCACTAGCTCTACATCTGTCACTCCATTCACCAGTGAGTCTCAAAGTCGGGACACTACAGCTGTCCTGTTCTTTTCACTCTTTTCTGGGATGGAAGAGATGTGATGACTTGCCGGCCGGTCAAGGCTTCATCACATATTCGGTAAGTCTGTACTAGCATTATCATGTAATTGTATTGTTCTCTTTTTTGTTTGTAAAGCAGAACTTTTCAGTTTAAAAGGTCACTGGAATGTTTATTTTACTATGTGTCCCTATTTAATTATTCTACTTTGAATTGTATTTGTTAATAAAACAATAGTGACAAATTGTTAGCCATAATTTATGTTGGCGGTGCACATGCGTGCATTTGCATAGCCCAAAGCAGTTAGTAAATGGAAGAGGACTGGAGGATCTCTTCGAGAGTTTCTAGTCAGGTTTCCTTCCAAACAAGGAATACTGTTAGCTTCCCAAATAAACTGTGGACATAAGCAAAGAATCTTTTGTGTTTGAAAGTAGCAGATTCTGCTAATTCAGTATTAGTAGCCTGAATCTTTCACAGAAACTTGAATGTAGAGCAATCAAATGGTTTTTCAGTTGGTTGGTCACTGGGCTGATTCTGGCCAAACTCTGCATCTTTGAGTTGGAATTTGTGGAGATCGGAGTTCTTCTGGGTTTTCTCTTTAACTGGCTACTATGTTGAGTGTGACAGAGAGAGAGAGAGAGAGAGAGAGAGAGAGAGAGAGAGAGAGAGAGAGAGAGAGAGTGTGTGTGTGTGTGTGTGTGTGTGTTTGAATTTGTCTTTAATTATTTCAGTAATCCTGATGGAAAAGTACTAATTGAAATTTCTAGCTCCAGAAATTTAGATCACTCCACAGGTGGATTTGGTGTGGTTTTCAATGCCACAGACTTTAGAGCCACCAAAGAACAAACCAGATTCCTAGGAAGACACCCAAAACACAAATTATTAGACAGACATAACAATTTCAAAGATATTTGTTATCTGGAAATTTGCATTTGTTTTCTAGATCTAAGACTATGTTTCCAAAAGCCTGCTTAATTCAGGATACTTAGTGACATAAAGAATGAAGGCTGGGCGCGGTGGCTCATGCCTGTAATCCCAGCACTTTGGGAGCTCTAGGCAGGTGGATTGCCTGAGGTCAGGAGTTTGAGATCAGCCTGACCAACACAGTGAAACCCCATCTCTACTAAAAATACAAAAATTACTCAGACATGGTCGTGGGCACCTGTAATCCCAGCTACTTGGGAGGCTGAGGAAAGAGGATCGCTTGATCCCAGCAGGCAGATGTTGCAGTGAGCCGAGATCATGCCATGCACTCCAGCCCAGGTGACAGAATGAGACTTCATCTCAAAAAAAAAAAAAGAAGAATATAATATTTCTACACATACACATGGAAGGTTAAGCGATGTAGCTATAGTTAATACTAAATAAAATAGTGAATAAGAAAAAGAAAAATGTAAACTATTTTTTAAAATTACTTCTCCTTAATTGTTGGGAAATAACTAGGAGTCCTGTTGTTATTAGGAAGTCAGTGCATTGGCTATTAGGTCTGTACTGCAGGTTTTAATAAGGTGAGAACTACTGAACCTAAACTCAGCTGAGTCTACATCAGAACTTCAGTTTCAAGTCACTCCTAGGTTGCCAATTTTGTTTTTCTTTCCTTTAAGATTTGTTTCTATTTTAAACTGCTAAGTGTTCCACAGCAGAGAAAACTGAAAAAAAGCCTTAATTACACCATGCCCTATCCAATTCCCAAAAAGCATTATAATGTCATCTCTATGGGTGCTATCTGGTCTTCATTATTCAGTTGCTGTGGGTTTAGTTTAATAATCTTGATGCATAGCCGTCACATTTTTTGGTTTCTCCTTTTAGTTTCAGTGATCCTAAACCTTGGCTGTAATTCCATACGTTCTTGGAAAGATTTCATAATTTCTTGGCCCGGATATTGATTTAATTGGTCTGGCACATGACCTCGGCATTGGATTTTTTTTTTTCTTTTTCTTTTTTTTCTAGACAGAGTCTCACTTTGTTGCCTGGGCTGGAGTGCAGTGGCACAAACTTGGCTTGCTGCAACCTCTGCCTCCCAAGTTCAACGGATTCTCTTGCCTCAGCCTTCTGGGTAGCTGGGATTACAGGCACCTGCCACCACACCTGGCTAATTTTTGTATTTTTAGTAGAGACAGGATTTCACCATGTTGGCCAGGCTGGTCTCAAACTCCTGATCTCAAGTGATCCACTCGCCTTGGCCTCTCAAAGCGCTGGGATTACAGGCATGAGCCACAGTGTCCTACTGGCATTAGAATTTTTTTTTTTTTTTTTTTTTGAGACAGATTCTGTCACCCAGCTGGAGTGCAGTGGCGCAATCTTGGCTCACTGCAACGTCCCCCTCCCAAGTTTAAGAGAGTCTCCTACCTCAGTCTCCCGAGTAGCTGAGATTATAGGCGCCCGCCACCACCCCCGGCTAATTTTTTTGTATTTTTAGTAAAGATGGGGTTTCACCACCTTGGCCAGATTGGTCTTGAACTCCTGACCTCGTGATCCACCTGCCTCGGCCTCTCAAAGTGCTGAGAGTACAGGCATAAGCCACCATGCCTGGCCTGGCATTGGAATATCTAAGAGCTTCCAAAAAGAGTTTTGAGTGATGAGTCTAACCTGCAGCGGAAGTCAAGAACCACAGGCTTAAGGATGTACTATTCTGTGCGTGCCTGAGCATGCACGGCTCTCTTAGCAGCTCCTTTCTAGGTCTTCCCCTCAACTCTTGCAGTAAGCACTGATGATCTCAAATATCTATATGAGAGAAGCAGGCAAGATAAGTGAGTAATCAGCCCATGCCCATTTAAGGAAAGAAGCAGTCACTAGACTGTTGCCAAAAGACTGCAGGTCTGTTGTCTATTTCAATTATTTAAGAGTAACTGGTGATTTGGACATTTTAAAAAATGAAGTCTTGATATTTTAAAGCATTGCTAACCAATTCTAGTTGTTTTAAAAGTTCTGTCAGTCAGACTAATGCTTTGTGGGTCATCACTTGGCATGGCACACTTCCTTCAACAAGCCACCAGCCTACATATCACCTTTTCCTCACCACCAACATTTGCACTTAGTGTTATAGCTTCCTTCTTAAATCCTTTCGGTCGAGTCCGTTATCTATAAGATATAGAGAATCCTTGGACAGAAATGTAATAGCAGGGGACAAAGTGGATCAAAGAATCAAAGATGATCCTAGGTAAGGTGGATCATCAAGGCTAATGTCTGTGGCAGCCAATAGAGTCGAGGTTTTACTGTAGGATGGAAAAACTTATTCCAAGCTTCCAGAAAGTTGTTGGCTTACAGCCTTCTCCAGAAATTAAGAGAGTTGCCATAGTCAAGTTCACGCTTCCTTTACAGGAACAGTCTGCATCAAATGACTGGAGGATGTAGGGGATAAAGGCTCAGCCTTTGCCCCAGATCACAACTTCCAAAAGCATCCTAGCTTCAGAGATGCCTGTGAGGTCAGCTGACACTTTTTCTTAACTGCCAACTTCTCCCTCTGACCAATACTGCTTGCTTCCTTCCTTCCTTCCTTCCTTCCTTCCTTCCTTCCTTCCTTCCTTCCTTCCTTCCTTCCTTCCCCCACAATGCTGATGCTGAAGGCATGCCTCAGTGCTCTTCTTGCATGACGTTCTCTGTCTCAGAGTCTGCTTTCTAGGGACCTCAACCTGTAACACTCAGCAAAAGCAACGCCAACATGGACCTCTGCAGTTATAATAGAACCTCAGGATAAAATAGAAGCCCTAAATTGATAGAGAGAATACAATCAATATACCAGAATATTGATACATGCATACAGCTATGCTTTGGTAGGAAGAGACCTAGACTTGGGCTCTGCAGCTCGGGGTTCAAGTCTTAGCTCTGTCACTTACAAGTGATTACATGACCTTCGGCATGCCACTTACCATCTTTATGCCTCAGATTTGTCATCTGTAAAATTAGATGACATATGTGAGAGTGTTTTTTCTATTACTATATAAATATAAGGTTGTATAATTTATTAACATCATCAATATGATACCAGAATATTGAAAAGGTCCAACAATTATTGCACAATATATTTTAGTTGAGTAGCATTAGAATACCTCCCCCATACTGACATCATCTTGACACTGAAAGGTATCCCAAGATGTGGCAGGTCTGCCTCTCCACTCACCCCTACACAGATCAGGTACCTTCTCTGTATTAGGCCACTCTTGCATTGCTATAAAGGAATACCTGAGACTGGGTAATTTATAAAGAAAAGAGGTTTAACTGGCTCACAGTTCTGTAGGCTATGTGGGATGTGTCACACTGGTATCTGTCTGCCTTTTGGGGAGGCTTCAGGGAGTTTTTTTGTTTGGTTGGTTGGTTTTTTGAGATGGAGTCTTGCTCTGTCGTACAGGCTACAGTGCAGTGGCACGATCTTGGCTCACTGCAACCTCTACCTCCTGGGTTCAAGCAATTCTCCTGCCTCAGACTTCTGAGTAGCTGGGATTACAGGTGCATGCCACCATGGCTGGCTAATTTTTGTATTTTTAGTAGAGACGGGGTTTCCCCATGTTGGCCAGGATGGTCTCAAACTTCTGACCTCATGATCTGCCCGCCTTGGCCTCCCAAAGTACTGGGATTATATGTATGAGCTACGGTGCCCACCAGGGAGCTTTTACTCATGGCAGGAGGTGAAGCAGGAGCAGGGATATCAGATGGCCAGAGCAGGAACAAGGGAGAATGGGGGAGGTGCTGTACACTTTTTTTTTTTTTTTTTTTGAGACAGAGTCTCGCTCTGTCACCAGGCGCCAGGCTGGAGTGCAGTGGCGCGACCTCGGCTCACTGCAACCTCCGCTGCCCGGGTTCAAGCAATTCTCCTGCCTCAGCCTCCCGAGTAGCTGGGGCTACAGGCGCGCGCCACCACGCCCAGCTAAGTTTTTTGTATTTTTAGTAGAGACGGGGTTTCACCATGTTGACCAGGATGGTCTCGATCTCTTGACCTCGTGATCCGCCTGCCTCGGCCTCCCAAAGTGCTGGGATTACAGGCGTGAGCCACCGCGCCCGGCCGGTGCTGTACACTTTAAACAACTAGATCTCATGACAGCTCACTCAAGAGCACCAGGCAATGAGGAATTTACCTCCATGACCCAAATACCTCCCAACAGGCCACACTTCCAACGTTGGGAATTACATTTCAACATGAGATTTGGGTGGGAACAAACATCCAAACTGTGTCGCTATCCATATGGAGGCCACCACCTGCAAAGAGCTTGTCTTTCTCTGAACTCTTATTCATCAAGGCTCCCTTGAACCCCTACCTTGCACTAGTGCCATAACAAATAGGATTTCTATACTTCAATTTTATTTATTTATTTATTATTATTTGTTTTTGGAGACTGAGTTTCACTTTTGTTACCCAGGCTGGAGTGCAATGGTGCGATCTCAGCTCACTGCAACCTCCGCCTCCTGGGTTCAAGCAATTCTCCTGCCTCAGCCTCCCAAGTAGCTGGGACTACAGGCACGTGCCACCATGCCCAGCTAATTTTTTTGTATTTTTAGTACAGACGGGGTTTCATCGTGTTGACCAGGATGGTCTCGATCTCTTGACCTCGTGATTCACCTGCCTCGGCCTCCCAAAGTGCTGGGATTACAGGCGTGAGCCACCGCGCCCGGCCTATACTTCAATTTTAAAAAAATGTTTTGTTTCTTCCACTGCTGGAGTAAAGGTTTATTAGTTTTCTGTTGTTGTATAATAATTAATACAAACTTAAAACATTAAAACATCCCACATTTATTATCTCCAGCATGGCTTAGTTGCTGGAATAAACTCAGCACGTTGGCTGGATGTGATTTCCTTCTGGATTTCACAGGATAAAATCCACACATTGGCTGAGCTACAACTTTATCTGGAGGTTTGACTGGGGAAGAATTCACTTCTAAGATCATCACTCAAGTTGTTAGTAGAATTAATTTCCTTGTAATTGTAAGACTGAAGGCCCTGTATTTTTGCTCTCTGTCAGCTGGAGGCTGCTCTCAGTTTCCAGAGGCTGCCAACAGTGCCAAGCCATGTTTGCTTACTTCATCAGGCCAGTAAGAAAAGTGTCTAGGGTGAATTACCAAGATGGAATCTCATATAATGCACTGCAACCTCAGGAGTGATTCTCATCACCCTTGCCGTAATCTCTTAGAAGCAATTGACAGATTATGCTCAAACTTAAGAGAAGATTATACAAGGGCATACATACCAGGAGGAAGATATCACAGGGGCTACCCTAAAGTCTGTCCACCACAGAAGGTCTTTTGTGCCCTTACACATTTTAACTGAATGTGGGAATCCACAATAAAACTTTAAAAAGCCCAATGTCTTTATGCGGTGGATATTACACCTTCCCATTGGATATACATAGTAGGAACCTTGGAAAGAGATGAAGTCTATTCAACAACATTAGATGACAGACCCAATTCAACACTGAGAACTATCAGAGTTGAACATTGCTTATCATACACCCAAAACAGGGTAGGAGAAGCATGGTGAAAACTTCTGATAAGCCTGGCAAGAAAACATTCTAAGTGGTCATTCAGACAAAGAATAGATTGTGCATCTTTTATTAAGTTATGGATTTCAGTAATTTAAAAGCCACAATGCTGATCTCACAATTAGCTCATGCTAGTCAACAAAATAAAGACAAAACAATTCCCAAAACTTTGTTGGTGCAGTCATTTCAAACAACGGGAAATGGACAAAAGAGACACCCTGACAAGAAAGACAATAAACACAGTCATAATCTGGTTCACTGGACAACTGTGATTATGGTTATTTGACTCAACAATTGTAATTATGGCTACAGTGATTACTAAACACAGATTACTTGGTGGCAAGTTTGTGGTCTCTTCCCTTTGTATCCAAAAGAAATACTCTACCATTGCAAAATTTTAGCTAAAGGAGAATTAATGATTTCTCTTATACTGAACCATGAAGAATGAAAGGAAGAAAAAATAAAACCATATTACATATCTTAAAGCTGAGAAAGTTTTCCCTCCTCAGGCTTCTATACATTATATTTTTTCCAAGTTGATTTTTTTTTTATCTTCTCTCTTTTTCATGACTATGAAATATGTATCTTTATACATTGGTTGCTTTAAAATTAAATGTTAAAGTAACCTTACTAATTAAAGTTACATGTCATACTGTCAAAGGCGTACTATGTTAAGTGACTGGTTTTTTCATATGTGATATAATGGATAATGTAATTTTTAAAAAGCTGGTTTTAGCCAGGTGTAGTGGCTCATGCCTGTAATCCCAGCACTTTGGGAAGCCAAAGCAGATGGATCACCTGAGGTCAGGAGTTCAAGACCAGCCTGGCCAACATGGTGAAACCCTGTCTCTACTAAAAACACAAAAATTAGCTGGATGTGGTGGCAGCCACCTGTAATCCCAGCTACTCGGGAGGCTGAGGCACAAGAATCACTTGAACCTGAGAGGTGGAGGTTGCAGTGAGCTGAGATTGTGCCACTACACTCCAGCCTGGGTGACAAGGGTGAGACTTCATCTCAAATTAATAAATTAATTAATTAAAATATAAAAACTTGGTTTTAATATATTATTATAAAAATTCAGAATGAGGCCAAAGTCAACAGGATTGCAAGTACTATACTGTAAATGTCTTTTCTCATTTAATGACTTCAGTATCCTCTACTCCATGTGTGTTACTGCTGTCTTAGATTGTCAACTCTTAAGACAAGCTACATTATTTCTTTTTTTTTTTGAGACAGAGTCTCATTCTGTCACCAGGCGCCAGGCTGGAGTGCAGTGGCGCGACCTCGGCTCACTGCAACCTCCGCCGCCCGGGTTCAAGCAATTCTCCTGCCTCAGCCTCCCGGGTAGCTGGGACTACAGGTGCGCGCCACCACGCCCAGCTAATTTTTTTTGTATTTTTAGTAGAGACGAGGTTTCACCATTTTGACCAGGATGGTCTCGATCTCTTGACCTCGTGATCCGCCCGCCTTGGCCTCCCAAAGTGCTGGGATTACAGGCATGAGCCACCGCGCCCGGCCAGATCTACATTATTTCCTTGTATAATTCCATGTACCTATAAGAACTTGGTAGATTTACTTAGAAAGTAGTTATTTTAACATTCTTCTTTCATACTCCTCTCCTGCCCCATATGAAGTAGACTCACTCTAATGTTATTTTTGGTGGGAAAAGTCTTAAATTAAAATTTTTTCCACTGCTCATCATAGGGAGAATAATTCTTTCCCAAATCTTCACCTCTAGAAACTAAAAGCCTTTTCTTACACTGAAGATTCTTGTCTTTTGTTTTATCTTGCTATGTCTAGTTCTTTTTTTTTTTTTAACCTCTTTATAGTCTTATTTTATATCTGGATCCCTACTTAATTTTTTGATCAAAAATTATAACTAATTTGTAAATATATATGATACTACATTTTTTTATGAGAAAATTGTGCTATATATCTTTTTATTTTCTTTTTCTTTTTTTCTTTTTTTTTTAAAGACAAGGTTTCACCATATTGGCCAGGCTGGTCTTGAACTCCTGACCTCAGGTGATCCGTCCGCCTTGGCCTCCCAAAGTGTTGAGATTACAGGCATGAGCCACCACGCCTGGCCCGGTTCTGCTATATATCTTTAATGAAGAAAACAGCCACTGATCGCAACAAAAGCTTTATGCATTGAAGACAAAAACATATATCATAAAGAAAAAATTAGCTAGAGCGTGCTTTTAGCCAAACATATTTTGATTCTCTATATAGACTCTGAAAAATAGCCTGAAATTCTTTGTCTTTCCCAGTGGCCAACTGCAGGCCACTGGGAAAGTATATCACTGCATAGCAAGTAGCCATAATGATCAAATTATATACATAATATAACCATTTAGATGTTAACTGCTGGTGGCAATAATTAAACTGCAGTTATAGTCACTATGCTTTTATTTAAAAAAAAAAATCAATAAAGACAAGTCTACTCCCATTAACAAAGGCTACCTCAATATAAACAGACTGAAGAAAATGTGAGTTGGGGATTTCTTGTAAATATAGCAGATTGAACACATGTGCTTTTCTGTCCTCTCTACAGAAACCTATCAAAATCATAATGAAAGAATACAAGAGAGCAAAGTCGAGCCACAAAGTCAACCAAAAAATAAGTAGTCATGAGATCTGGAAAACAATCCAACTGTATTAGTCTGTTGTCACGCTGCTAATAAAGACATATCCAAGACTGAGTAATTTACACAGAAAAAGAGGTTTAATGGACTCACAGTTCCACATGGCTAGGGAGGCCTCACAGTCACAGCAGAAGGCAAGGAGGAGCAGGTCAGGTCTTATATGGATGGCAGGAGGCAAAGAGAGAGCTTGTGTAGGGAAACTCCCCCATATAAAACCATGAGATCTCATGAGACTTATTCACTAGCACACGAACAGCATGGGAAAGACCCCTGACCTCATGATTCAACTACCTCCTACTGGGTCCCTCCCACAACATGTGGGAATTCAAGATGAGATTTGGGTGGGGACACAGCCAAACCATATCACCAACTCAAGAGAATGGTGAAGGAAAGAATGATGAATGAGTGTATTAGTTTTAGAGAGAATAACCAGTCAAGATTGAAACGGGAGGCTGTGGAAAAGAGAACTTCAAAAAAAAGGACAAAAGTAATAGATTATTTGATGTGCATACATCTTTAGAAAAATTGAGAGGCATTTGCCAAATGTGTTATGCCATTTGGGGAAAAAATAGCTATCAGTACATAGAAAACTAAACCAATGTAATATCAAGGAAAGGAACAATTCCAGGAAAAACAAAAAGATAAGTGAGAGAGAAAACATAATCAAAATACACCACTTGGCTCAGTAGTAAACAATATTTATGTAGTCATAACACAGTAAATACCAATTATTGATTTAAGTGAAAATTTTGATATACCTATATTGGATGAATGGGGAGACAAATGTGTATTTTTCTTAATAAGGTATAAGAAAGTATTCAATTACTAAAAGAAAGAACTAAAAGTAGTTGCCTTGGGCTGTGAGGTTTGGTGAGGGGTTGAGGGTTAAGAGAAGTGGGAGTGGGATAGGGAGAACTTTTAATAGTACTTGATTTTTATACCATATAGATGTATTATTATATAGGTAAAAATTAAAATTAATGTAATACATTTTAATTACATTAAAATTAATGTAATGTAATGTAATGTAATACATGGTTTGGGGTAACACATTCAAATGATGTTCTTTCACTTCCAGAAGCAGTTAATACATACATGTATGATTTCTTAAAGACCTTTTCTAATCAAAATTTTTAAAAAATTGTTACTTTTGAGAATGTTAAAGCTCAGAAACCCAGTGAAATGGGCTCAGAGTTCCAATTAAACTATTTTTAAAAATCACCAAATAAACTCCAGGATATAACAATGAAGGAAATAATTTACATGTTTTGGTTTTTATTCCACCTCTTTAATTTCTTAGTGGCACAGTGCAATGTAGTCCATATTCTTAGGTTTGAATAAGCTCTTATTGATCATGTGATCTTGAACCAATAGCTTAACTTCTCTAAGCATCAATTTCTTCTCTGAAATTAATGATAAGGTAGGGTGGTTGTGAGAGTTAAAGGAAATGAAATATATCAGCAAAATGTTAGGCACATCACAGGCTTTTGCTAAATGCTAGCAACTGTTACTCCTTCTTTCCTTTTTCCTTACTTTTCTTTCTAGAAAGCAGATTGTTGTCTTGTAGCTTTGTTAATATGCATCGCCTTCTACCACTGTGTAACTAGGTGCTCTTTAACGAGCCTATTAGTTATCTCTAGCTACATCTATTTTTATAAACAAATAAATTCTGAGCCATTACGCTCTTCAACAGAACAAAATTCTTAATAAGTATCCTAATTAGATATTATGCAAGAATAGGGAACTAGTTTCTGATGTTCTGAGGAGGTAAATTGAATATTAATTATAATTATATAGCACTTTCATTTGTCAAGCTTAAGTTGTTGTATGTATGTGTATAATTTGATAAAGCCATTGATGAAGAGGGTACATTATTATTGTTTCCATTTGGCAGATGAAAAGACTGAGGTTTGAAGAGGGAGTATAATTTGTCATAGTCTATATAATTTGTCTTTAAAAAACATTTCATTCTGTTCTAGTATAGTGAATTATTTGTCTCAATTCATTTTAACTTCATCATTTTGGCACTATCATAAGTGCAGCTAATCATAAAACATTGTTTCCAAACTTAAATATGGCCAGGCGCAGTGACTCACGCCTGTAATCCCAGCACTTTGGGAGGCCAAGGTGGGCGGATCAACTGAGATCGGGAGTTTGAGATCAGCTGACCAACATGGAGAAATCCCCTCACTACTAAAAATACAAAATTAGCCAGGCGTGGTGGCGCATGCCTGTAATCCCAGCTACTCGGGAGGCTGAGGCAGGAGAATCACTGGAATCTGGAAGACGGAGGTTGCGGTGAGCCGAGACTGCACCATTGCACTCCAGCCTGGGCAACAAGAGTGAAACTCCATCTCAAAACAAACAAACAAAAACTTAAATATGTAGTCAGTGATAACTTTGTGCCCAAATGGGTGACATTGTTGAATCCTAAACAGCTGCAGTCTTGATTGCCTTGGTTGCTACAGGGTCAGTACGACTTTCCTTCATTGATTTGTTTTGATTGGTTTATTTGTTAATTTATTCAACTACAGACTGCTCACCATGTGTTAGACATACTGCCTGGTACTGGGTATCCAGTCTTTGCCCTTAAGCAGTCCAGTGAAGAGATCTATCTTTCAATCATGCAAACTAATTCTTTTTCTAATTCCACCCCAATGAAGTTATTTATCATTCCTACAGAAATCATCAAATATAAAAGTCAAAAATATATTAACTCTCTTTAAAATAAATAAATAGTTTATTGCATGCATTATCTGACGTTTTGTAAATTTTAGGAAAATCAGCTGTGTCAATGCTTCCTCTTGCTTCATATGATTTGAGATGCTTTTTGTTAAGTTTCATTTTGTTTTCTTTTTTCAAAAACAGGATCTCACTATGTCTCCTCCAAAAGTGTTCATTAAACGTTATTTATTTATTTATTTTTTATCTTTTTAAGGCAGGGTTTCACCAGGTTGGTCAGGCTAGTCTTGAACTCCCGACCTCAGGTGATCCGCTCGCCTTGGCCTCCAAAGTGCTTGGATTACAGGCGTGAGCCACCGCGCCCGGCAAACGTTATTTTTAAGTAGTATGAAATACCTAATTTAATTAAGTGTGATAAATATTATTTTCCCACCAGGCATGGTGGATCATTCCTGTAATCTCAACACTTTGGAAGGCCAAGGCAGGTAGATCACTTGAGGCCAGCCTGGCCAACAAAGCAAAACTCTATCTCTGCCAAAAATACAAAAATTAGCTGGGAGCGGTGGTGTCTGCCTATAGTCCCAGCTACTCTGTTAGTCTGAGGTGGGAGAATCCCTTGAGCCTGGGAGGTGGAGGTTGCATTGTGCTGAGATCACCACTGCATTCCAGCCTGGGGATAGAGCAAGACCATGTCTAAAATATATATATGTATGTTTTCTCTATTATGTAAACAAAGTAAGGGTTGAGACCCTGAAAGTACAAAAAGGAAATTATTAGTATGAGAATACAATGTAGAATATTTTCATTGAAAAATGATATATATCATGGTCATAGACTCCGTTAGAATCCCAATATTGGGCTCGGTGCAATGGCTTATCCCTGTAATCCCAGCACTTTGGGAGGCGGAGGTGGGTGGATCATGAGGTCAGGAGTTTGAGACCAGCCTGACCAACATGGTGAAACCCAGTCTCTACTAAAAATGCAAAAGTTAGCTGGGCGTGGTGGCGCGTGCCTATAATCCCAGCTACTCAGGAAGCTGAAGCAGGAGAATTGCTTGAACCAGGGAGGTGGAGGTTGCAGTGTGCTGAGATCGTGCCATTGCACTCCATCAGCCTGGGCGACAAGAGTGAAACTCCATCTCAACCAACCAAACAAAAAAAAGAATCTCAATACTTTAAAATTTCAGCTACAAATGGTCATTTGAATACGTATATTTTGATAATAGATATTTTATATTATTCTAAGAAGTTTTAAAACAAAATTTGTCATGAGTGGTTAAAATGACTCTTGAAGAAAAAATATTTGACAGAAATTTGAAATATTTGCTTCCTAGGGATGTACATCTGAGGTCTAAATGGTGTGTATGAGTCACAGATGGTGTTTGGAGAATTATGTAGAGACTGAAACTATTCACCTTCTAGAACTCACTTGTTCGTTTCCTCCATTGGTTTGAAAGTTCTCTGACAGTATGACTATGTCTTATGCTTTTTTATTTTCTTCCTAGCATACATTAACTTGCCTTCAACATGGAAAATACTAATTGAATATTCAAATGAATTGAGTGAACATGATGAGCTTGAGATCTGTAATGACCTATAATTTAATTTTTAAATCAGAGTCTAATAATTCTTATCCATATCACTTTTAACTTCTATCACTTCTGGTTAGGTTGTTAGATCAGGCTTTGAGTTAATTTGCAAAATTAGACAAGGTTTATCATGTTGTTTTAGAAAAATAGCCTAATTAAACACCGAGATTGTCAACAAGATATGCTTGGTGAAATATTTTGATGAAGACACTTCTCTTTAAATAATAATTGTAAAATAATGGTTTGGAAGAACATATGGAATCATGTATATAAGACAGGCTGCTTCTAATTCTTTTGGTCCTTTCTGAACACTAACTATGGAACGTCAAATGAAAAGACATTGATAATCAAAATACGTAGTGTTTTTGGTTCTTTTTAAATCATGATTTTTTATTTTTTATTTTTTTAGTGGCTAGTGTAGCACTTGGAAAATCATATACACTTCAATCCCAGGAACAGTGGTATTGCCAAAGCAAAACATCTTCTATTTATATATAAATGTCCTCATTCGGCATGACTGAATACCTTTCTCATTTATAATGAAGTGGCAACAACCACAGCAATCAAATTCTAAGACATAGAGACTAGATTAAAGTGACTGAGCATATCTCAGGATCGAAAAACAATCTCAAAAAATTTAGCCTGGTCCCAACATATAATCCAATGTAAACCTATTTTGAATTATTGCCAGATACCTGGCTATGATTTTGCAATTCCAACCAAATAATTCATAAGACCTTTGGAGGAGAATCTCAGAAGTTCCTGCCTCAGCCAGTGACACTAAAGGAAATTTCGATCTATTTTCACTATACCATTTAGGTTTTGCTGAGAGACCAATAGTTTTTATTTGTAAAATGGCCTACAGAAGTCAACGAACATTGTGGCTTTGCATTAACCACAATATTGTCGTTTCAAATGGAAAGTTTATCGAAGTCCACTTTAACCTTTTTGTGTTCTCAAAGCAACAGGAAGCCAGTTCATGTGGTCATTTAAACAGCTGTTTACTTTGACTTTGGTATTTTGTGCCATGCTCTTATCATTTAATTTGAAATATGTATATTTTAATTAAAACATTAAAAAATTGAGTGCAATTTATTCTTCAATGGCTCATTTTTAAATTTAAAATGTGTATTAATTTACTATTTAATATTTGACTAGTATCATTCATATCAATCTCACTACCAGTTTAGAGCAATCTTATAAGTTATTTTGCTTCTCTTAAATGTATTTTTGAGACTGGACACAGTGGCTCACATTTGTAATCTCAGCACTTTGGGAAGGTAAGGTGGGAGAATCATTTGAAGCCAGGAGTTTGAGACTAGCCTGGGCAACATAGTGAAACCCTGTCTCTGTGAAAAATACCAAAATTAGGTCGGGCACTGTTGGCTCACGCCTGTAATTCCAACAATTTCGGAGGCGGAGGCGGGCAGATCACAAGGTCAGGAGTTTGAGACGAGCCCAGCCAATATGGTGAAACCCTGTCTCTACTAAAAATACATACATACATACAAACATATATATATATATATATATATATATATATATATAGATTGTCCGGGCACATATATAACAAACATACATATACCATATTGGCCGGGCATATATGTAACATACATGCATACATATATATATGTATGCATGTATGTTAAGTTAGCTGGGCATGGTGGCAGGTGTCTGTAGTCTCAGCTACTCTGGAGGCTGAGGCTGGAGAATTGCTTGAACCTGGGAGGCAGAGGTTGCAGTGAGCTGAGATCGCACTATTGCATTCCAGCCTGGGTGACAGAGTGACACTCTGCCTCAAAAAAAAAAAAAATTTAGCCGGGCATGTTGGGACATACCCATAGTTCCAGTTACTGGGGAGGCTGAGTTGGGAGGATAACTTGAGCCCAGGAGGCAGAGGTTGCAGTGAACTAAGATTGCATCATTGTGCTCTAGCCTGGGTAACAGAATGAAACTGCCTCGAAAGAAAAAAAATTAAATGTATTTTTGTGCCTTCCATTTTTGTCTCTTCATCTCCCCACTTATGAAGTGTGAGTCTATAAAACTGTCAACTGAAAGACTGAGCATGGTGGCCCATGCCTGTAATTCCAGCACTTTGGTAGGCTGAGGTGGGTGGATCACTTGAGCTCAGGAATTTCAGACCGGTCAGGGGAACAGAGTGAAATCCTGTCTCTTAAAAAAAAAAAAAGAAAAAATACAAAAATTAGGAGGTGCATGGTGGCAGGTGCCTATAGTCCTAGCTACTGGAGAGGCTTAGGTGAGAGGATACCTTGAGTGAGCTATGATCATGCTACTGCATTCTAGCCTGGGAAACACAGTGAGACTCTGTTTTTGAAAAAACAAAACAAAATGAAACTTAACGAAAAGCTTCTCAAATCATATGAAGCAAGAGGAAGCACTGACGCAGCTGATTTTCCAAAATTTTACAAAACGTCAGATAATGCATGCAATAAACTATTTATTTTAAAGAGAGTTAATACATCTTTGACTTTTGTATTTGATGATTTCTGTAGAAATGATAAATAACCTCATTGGGGTGCAATTACAAAAAGAAATACTTTGCATGATTGAATGAAATTCATTTTTACAGAACATAAAACAATACATTGAATTAAATAATCTATTCAGATTGTCCACTTAATAGTTTATAATTATTGTTTTATATTAACATTCAATCACTTTTACATTTTAGTAATTTAAAATATGGCATTGGTGAAGGATCTACTTTCTGATCTAGCAGTGCAATTGATAAGAAGATATTCAGATATAGAGCCAGAACTAGGCAACTTCATCAAACAAGGTGAATAGGGAAAGGTTTTGCTTAAGTGAGAATGAGAATCTTATGGGAGTACAAGTGGAACTGGTGCCAGTAAGTTTACCAATGAACCAAAGGAGTCCCTAGGGCCTGAAGTCACCCAGTGTTCACTGCCATGGTGATGTTGAGGGATGTCTGTGCAGGGCATGGTTGCTGCAGAATTGAGGTTGGCAGGGTGCCATCACCACCAGCACAGCCAATTGAGTTGTAAACAGAGGCTGTGACCCCATCCTATTGGCTCCAGCATGAGATGAGAGCTGCCTCAGCCTTGCCTTCACTGGTTGGCAGCAACTCTTCTAGGATAACTTGTGCCTCATACCAAATGTCCTTCATTTAATGAGCTTTTATAGGACTCTTCTATAGCCTATGAGCAGAATGGCAAAGCATCATCACTAGTTAAGTTTTGTCAACTCTGATTCCCTTAATCTAGAACGAAGAGATGTCAGAAATCTCTCTTAATGGAATTGGAGATGCATGAAAATGAGGGGCACATGAAGCAGAGCTTGGGGACACTTACTAAGTCTTCTTCTTAAGTTGTTTGATATGGGGTAAAGGAAATGGCCTTGGTAGCTTGCATGAGACTGGAGGAGTAGGAGATGGACAGGGTAGATACCTGTGAAGGAGGGAAGTTGAGATCAGTAGGCCCTTGAACCTATGTTACTGTGTAGTGAGTGGAACATGCCCACAACCCCAAGTCCTGGCCTATGCTCTTCTCATGTTAGAAAGCCTCACTCCTTCCCTGGCTTGGTGGCATCCTATGTATCCCTTACCATGCTGCTTGTTGACGTGCTCCTCAACTTGTTTCTTCCTTCTCCCTTCCTGACCTTTCACTGTCTGGGGACTGCCAGCCCTATCCTCTGGGTTCTTACACCAAATTTCTCTTATAATATGTAGAGTTAGTTTGTGATTACTTTTTTTCTAAATTTATATATCCTTAAGGAAGAGAGCTTGTCTTTATAACCTTTGTGTATAACACAGTGGGTGACATTTAATCTACATATGATACATGTTCTTATAATTGACTGATACTCAAAATAGCTGTTTAAATGACTCCAGAAAGCACAGAAAGGACTGAATTACAGTAAGTTTTTTCTAAAAAGTTGCATGTAATTATGAACTATATTCTTTTGTAAAATAAATAGTAATGACCCTGTTGGGTCAATGGCAGGGAGGGAGAACTGGCGAATGGCAAAATGATTGTCAACTACTAAAGAACTCACTAGATATCAACAGAGATCATAAATTAAAAATCATTCCAGTAAAAAAACCCAACTCGCTGGGATTTAGAAATTGTCAGAGAGAGACTAGAGGAAACTTGATTTCTGAGAGTTTGTAAAATAAAGGAAAACAAATAAGGCATTTCTTCAGAAATGAGACCTCCTAAAGGACAGCAAATGGAAATTTTTAAAAAAGGATTGTTTTTACTTCTATCTTTTCCTTGGACTTTCCTAATCAACTCTTTTGTGTATGTAGTAGCTTTTTTGAAACATAGCACATACACTAGGACAGGGTAGGACAGGTAATATTCACCATGTGAAATATACAATTCGGGCTGGGCACTGGTAGCTCACATCTGTAATCCCAGCACTTTGGGAGGCTGAGGTGAGAGGACTGCTTGAGGCCAGGAGTTCAAGACCATCCTGGGCAAAATGGCAAAACTGTCTCTATGAAAAATACAAAAATTGGCTAGGTGTGGTGGTACATGCCTGTAGTCTCAGCTACTCGGGAAGTTGAAGTGGGAGGATTGCCTGAGCCCAGAGGTCAAGGCTGCAGTGAGCCATGATCACT
Organism: Alouatta palliata; assembly: GCA_004027835.1. NCBI lineage: Eukaryota > Metazoa > Chordata > Mammalia > Primates > Atelidae > Alouatta > Alouatta palliata. Next base: position 2,382 of record PVKV010012528.1, on the reverse strand, counting down.
CCACTGTACTCTAGCTTGATGTGTCATTCATAATACTGCTATGAACATTCAGGTACAAGGTTTTATGAGGACAAGTGTTTTCATTTCATTTGGATATATCCCTAGGCCTCTTTTCCAGATGCTCAACAAACAGCTATAAACACAGACTAAAATACTTCTGTAAGTTCTGAGAACCATCCCCTTTGGCCCATCCCTCCAAACTTGGCCAAGTAAAGTCAAAATTCTACTCAACTTTCCAGGCCCAATTCATTCATTCATGCATTCACCCAATAAAAATTTTATTACTTTTAAATTTCTATTTTTTTTACACAAGACCCCGTCTGCTTAAAAAATTCATAGTATGCTCCTTCTTCTGAGCAACTAGAAGCTAATATAAAAATTTCTAGTTGATAAGAGGGTTCAAACACTTGCCATGTCACAAAATCAAGTCTGTCATTTGTTGCAAAGCCAACAAGTGAGTGGGGTGAATATAACCTCTTAAAGAGTGCACCCATGTCAAACATAAGATATAAAATATGTTTTACATCTTCACAAGATACTTTCTGGATAAATGTGGAGTTCACTGTAAAAATCCTAAGACTGACTGTTTAACTCTGTCAGCTTACCAAATGTTAGGACTTTTCAGATGAAATCAAATCTCTTCAATGTGTGAGACACTGATAACATGTTATTCCCTTTGTTTCTTGGTTTCATTTAATAGACCAAATATTTAATTGCTCAAGATGACACAAATTCACTTATTACCATTACTGAAACTTATAAGCATTCATGGATGGCTAACTGAATTGGTTTTTGTTAAGCATGGTTTGGATACCACCATGGATGTGTAAACTTTGCTCCATTTGACAAGGATGAGCTGTATCCCTTATCTTTTTATCTATATCTTCACAGATACATGACATTCTCATGACGAAAATCTTCCTATTTAAGGAAAATATATTAGAGTAAAGATAAGCTATATAACAGATGCTAAATACAATTGCTTAAAGAAAGCAAAAGTTTCTTTTTCTCATTGTATGCAGAGAATGGTTCAGGGCAGCCTGGCTCCCTGATTTCAGTTAAAGACTCGGGTACCTTCCATTAGCTTGCACAACCGTCCCCTAGGGCACTGTTGCCGTATGCATGGCCAAAGTGGGACTGCCCCCTATCTCATTTTCTTCAAGTGAAAAAGGAAAAGAGAACAGGAAGATACATGCCCTGTGCCCTTATGGCTAGTAGAATTGATTACTTCTTACGTTCTATAGCAACAAGTAACCACAAAGGATGCTGGGAAATGTGGTCAGCCCTGATAGTCACATGCCCAGAAAAAGAAGGAAAATAGATTTTGGTAGACAGCTAGCAGTTTCCATCAAATGTATTATTTTGTTTATTTGCAGAATTACATCTCCAAGATAAATAATTTGTGAATTCAATAAGCATTTTCTTTCACTGATTCATAGCAATTTAAACCTGCTTTCATATTCTGTTGGATTGCTATTTTATTGTGCTATGAGGAAAGCAAAATTTATGCTTGGGAGCAAAGTACTCACTGATTTGCACTGTTTTCTTTCACAAACCAAGATAGCCCAAGAGTCTTTTGAAGGAAGAATACATTTTCCTCAGAGTCCAGACATGAATACTCATGATTTGGGGATACTAAGTAAGCGAAAATAAATCGACTTGAAAAGTGTAAATATTTTTATAAATGCAAGATTGTTATTATTATAGTATTATCACTTAAGTGTTAGTGGTCCATTCTTTTAGGATATTATGTGTATTGGCTCAACAAGGAGTTGGCCTTCTTACAAAGACACTTTGTTCTTTACTTTCCAGTTTACTTTTCCAGACTATCCTAGAGAGTTCAAAGTGTGATCTGCTAGCTGACTAAAATGTGATGATAATTATAACAGACTTTGTCACAGAAATGAATGATATAGGAAAACCCTATGCTTTCATTATCATGATCTACATAGTTACACATTTTTAGCTTCTTGTCTGGAACTCACCAAATTTCCTTTGTTGCTAATATACTCGTTTCCCACAAGTTATGCTAATTTTTAAAAATAATTTATTCTTACTCTTTTAGAAAAAGCTGCATTAGCCAAGGCTCGGTGGCTCATGCCTGTAATCCCAGCACTTTGGGAGGCCGAGGTGGGTGGCTCGCTTGAGGCCAGGAATTCAAGACCAACCTGGCTAACATGGCAAAACCTTGTCTCTACTAAAAATACAAAAATTAGCCAGGCATGGTGGTGCATGCCTGCAATCCCAGCTACTCAGGAGGCTGAGGCACAAAGATCTCTTGAACTCAAGTGATAGAGGTTGCAGTGAGCTGAGATCGCGCCACTGCACTCCAGCCTGGGCAACAGAGTGATACTCTTCTGCCACAAAAAAAAAAAAAAAAAA
>PVKV010012527.1:0-65269 GCA_004027835.1 Alouatta palliata | reverse complement strand
AAAAATTAGCTGGGCATGGTGGCACGTGCCTGTAGTCCCAGCTACTCGGGAGGCTGAGGCAGGAGAAGTGCTTGAACCCAGGAGGCGGAGGTTGCGGTGAGCCGAGATCGCGCCACTGCACTCCAGCCTGGGTAACAAGAGCGAAACTCTGTCTCAAAAAAAAAAAAAAAAAAAAAAGAGAGGCTGAGGCAGGCGGATCATCTGAAGTCAAGAGTTCGAGATCAGCCTGGCCAACATGGTGAAACCCCATCTCTACTAAAAATACCAAAAATTAGTTGGGCATGGTAGCAGGTACCTGTAATCCCAGCTATCTGGGAGGCTGAAGCAGGAGAATCACTTGAACCCAGGAGATGGAGGTTGCAGTGAGCCAAGATCATGCCACTGTACTCCAGCCTGGGCAACAGAGCAAGACACTGTCTTTAAAAAAAAAAAAAAAAAAAAAAAATCAGTCTGTGGACAAAATGGGACTTACCAGTAGTTGCCTATTTTCAAGAATTTTTTTTTTTTCCCTTTTGCTTTCAGACAAATGATTGCCAAGACGTTGATAACATCCAAAAAATGCTTTGTAGGCTTTTTGTTGGGCTTAGCGTTTTAAAACAAATTGTTAAGTTTTAAAGCCTATTTCTAGTTCAGGGCTTTTGGGAACTTGGCAAGTGTAGGTAATGTCACTTAGGACTCTGCCCCGTTTTCCTGAGCGTGTAGGGTGTTTTTCAGAGGCAGGTGGGGACAGAGTGAGTTAATGTAGCTGGCCTAATGAGCAAACTTCAATCTGAGTCTCTTTGATTGCAAATATGATTTTGTGTGAAAATAGCTAAAAAGGGTAATCTTGTAAATTTTTTTAAAAAGTAAGTCACTAAAAAGAAATATTTGCCACTTGTTTTCTAGGATGAGGATTATACATTCACTTTTAACAGCAAATAGGGAGGTAAATTAATCTGACAGAGAAACATACCCAGTCACAAAGTCTCATTGGGAAGCAAAAGCAGTTTTAACTGTTTTATCAAAATACTGGACATGCAGAGTTGACCTATTAGTAAAAGTAATCACATTGAAAGTACAATAATAATAATAATAAGCGCTGTGGCTCCTGCCTGTAATATCAGCACTTTGGGAGGCCGAGGTGGGCAGATCACTTGAGGTTAGGAATTAGAGACCAGCCTGGCCAACATGGTGAAACCCCATCTCTACTAAAAATATAAAAATTAGCCAGGCATGGTGGTGCATGTCAGCAATCCCAGATACTGGGGAGGCTGAGGCAGGAGAATTGCTAGAATCAGGGAGGCAAAGGTTGCAGTGAGCCGAGATCATACCATTGCACTCCAGCCCGGGTGACAGCGAGAAACTCCATCTCAAATCATCATAATAATAAGAATTCTAGCTGTAGACCAAGTGCACACCTATTCTCGACATGTTAAAACCATCAGTCACGTGACATAATTGAAATTGTTTCTGAGTCAGGGCTGCTGAAGCCTTTTCTTAGATGTCACCGGCTTCCTTGTCTCCATTTACCCTTCAAAGACTGGGGTGAGCTCAAAGGCTTGTCAGCACCACCCAAAAGGACAGAGCAGGGGGAGGTGTGTGTGCAAGCCATGTGGAAAGAGTGTTCAGTTTCCTTTGATCGTGATTGATCTACTGTTTATAACAATCTGCTGTTGTTTATGGATGAGTGACAGCCAGAGAGTGATGGATAGATGAGCTATGAAGTCAGGAATAGGAAGACTTTAGGAACAATACACTGTGCGTACTATACTAGCTTTCAAGGAGTTCTAAATGTCAGTTCCCTGTACTCCATGCCCTGCTCTTTACTGATGAGATGGCTCTCAGGGTGTTAGGCCCTGAAGTGGAGACTTTCCTGGGCCTTTCCCCTTGAATTGTCTGCTGCTGGTTTTTATTGGCCGTCAGAATGCACTTACGGGACTCTGTGAGCTGGCTGAGCTGGCTGGTTGACCCCTCCAAATTGGCTGGCTGTTCTAACTAGGAGCCCTTTTCTCCTGCTCAGCCACATATTAAATTACTTCTGTCCAAGGGCAGCCTAGATCCAAAGGAGGGAGAGATGGAGAAAAAGAATGAGACCCAGCTCTGCTCCATCCACCCTGGATGAAATGCCTTTGTTGACTCCTTCGAAATCGCTTCCCAACTGCATTTTACGAAAATGAAGTGTCTGTTTCTAGTTGTTTAAAGTAGATATTGTGGAATTCTCAAATGCCTCCTTAAAAAGGGATTTTAAGGCCGAGGCTGGTGGATCACTCGAGATCAGGAGTTCAGCCTGGCCAACATGGTGAAACCCCGTCTCTACTAAAATACAAAAATTAGCCAGGTGTGGTGGCACACTCCTGTAATCTCAGCTACTGGGGAGGCTGAGACATCAGAATCGCTTGGACCCAGGAGACGAGGTTGCAGTGAGCTGAGATTGCGTCACTGCACTCCAGCCTGAGTGACAGAGCTTTTATTTTTATGTTTTATTTTTAGGGACAGGGTCTTTCTCTGTCATCCAGGCTGGAGTGCAATGGCGCAATCATGGATTGCTGCAGCCTTAAACTCCCAGGCTCAAGTCATCCTCCTGCCTCAGCCTCCCAAGTAGCTGAGACTACAGGTGTTCACCACTACACCTGGCTGATTTTTCAATTTTGTTTTGTAGAGATGATTGTTCTCTATGTTGCCCAGGCTGGTCTTGAACTTCTGGGCTCAAGCAATCTTCCTGCCTCTGCCTTTCAAAGTGCTGAGGTTAAAAATTTAAATGTAAACTATAAGGTGACATTGTTTTGAAAGACAGATCAAAGGCATAGTTAAAGGATACAAACTCTAATTGCTGAAATTTAAACACGCGAGACTCCCTGCTCAAAGGCAGCTGGTCCCTGTCTTGACTTTGCTGAGAGTACCTGGGCCTCCACTGACTTTGATACTTTTTTTTTTTTTGAGATGGAGTCTTACTCTATTGCCAGGCTGGAGTGCAGTGGCGCAAACTCGGCTCACTGCAATGTCTGCCTCCCAGGTTAAAGAGATTCTTTTGCCTCAGCCTCCAGAGTAGCTGGGACTGTAGGCGGGCGCCACCACACCCAGCTAATTTTTGTATTTTTAGCAGAGATGGGATTTCAGCATGTTGACCAGGATGGTCTCGAACTCCTGACCTCGCTATCTGCCCTCCTCTGCCTTCCAAAATGCTGGGATAACAGGCGTGAATCACTGTGCCTGGCAACCTTGACACTCTTTAAGGTGAAGCTGATCTCTGAACACAGACATCGCTACTGATGCAGCCTGCCACATCAATGCCTCACCTTGGTTCTTCTCCAGCAATTAACATTTACTTTATTGGTCCTGGAGACAGGAAGGAAGCCTTCAAAATCCCAAACCCTCTAAATACCCATTTTCATGTTTGCCCAACATCCCAGAACCATATTCCTGGTATCCAACCAGATTTTGTGTCGGCTCAGCTGGACTAGAAATGTTCCATTTAAAACCAAGAAGCAATAGGTTTCCTGGGCTGCAAAGACAGACCTTCGTGGAGGCAACATGGTATGGCTAAAGTTGCATGTCCCGCTACCTTTGAGCTTGAAAGCCCTTGGAGATAGGTGGTCACGTGAAGGTGCAGCGGGGAAGAAAAGTGGAACAGCCGTGGTGTGTCATCTCCCGAGCCCATCCACCTGGGAGTTTGGAAGAGATATTTAGGGAATGATTTTCATCTGCCAAAAAGTGCTTAAGCTGAAGCCAAACAAAATAAGTCTTCCTTCTGCCCAAGCCTTTGCTCTGTGAGTGTCTAGCACGCTGGGCTGGCAGCACAGCTGAGACTAGGCTAGCTTTAATTAATCTTGAGAATGAACCCTGGAGATCAGACTTCTGTTCCGCAAAGAAAGAGATAGCAATACTCTCTTCTCCATCATATACTGGCTGATACTTAAGCAAACAAGATGAGCCAAGGTAGATATCCCAAGCCACGGAAATGAGCAAGCAGGACCATGGACAAGGGGAGGGTTTCCTTTCTGTTTAAGAGACTCTTTTGCAGAGCTGTGCTCACGGGAGAGGAAGAGAGCAGCCATTCATTTTCTGTATCACAGCTTCCCCATAGGGTTCAGCCCTGGATTTGTATTAAGAAGCATGGTGGGGTGGGGGGCGGGGGGAAGAAATGTCTTTGATGAGAGCTGTCATTGATGAGACTCAATTTAAGAATTATTTTCAGTGAAGAAAGTACATCCTTTTTCTTATGCAAAAATGTTGCTGTTAGAGGTACAAGTGCTTTGTGTTGATGGACTGGTGGGGGTGATTTGTAGGAAACTGTTCACACCCTTTTGCCAACTCTTTTTGTTGTTGTTGTTGAATTGAGGCAGCCTGTTACGGCAGGGACAGCTGGCTGGGGCTAGGCAGCTAGGCATGCAGTCTGTGATGCAGCGTGGAATTCTCTGGGTACAAAATTAGCTTATGCACAAGGTACTCCTCCCTGTTGTGGCAGCAGCGTAGAAAAAAATGACTAAATATCCCTAGATTCGAGATGAGTTAGTCAAATTTTAGTTATCAGCCTCTGTTGAAAGCTACTGGAGAATCTCTGCATTGAGGTCTTGCCGAGACAATGTAGGATGTATGTGGCATGTACACACACGTATGTCACACACATGCCTCCCATGTGCTCATGTGCACTTCATGTGTGCTTCACATGTATGTGCATGCATATCGCATACGTGTGGCATGTCTTTCACATGCATAGTATTTAAGCAAACCAGATGGGCAGATGCTGACTGAGACATGGAAATGGGCTGGAGCAGGGCAGTGGAGGGGAGGGTATCATACATGTGAAGCATCACACACGTGCTCTGTCATGCCACCTGTATGCATGTACATTACGTGTGTGTTTGTGTGTGCATGTGCTTGGGAGCACAAACTGGAGTGAAGGTGCAAGTTGAGAACTTGAGAGGCTTAGAACACCACTCATGTCTTCTGAGAAGTGGGATGCTGGTTAATGTTAAGAAAGCCACTAAGCCTTGGTTATTACATTCGTCTGTTCTCATGCTGCTAATAAAGACATATCCGAGACTGGGTAGTTTATAAAGGAAAGAGGTTTAATTGACTCAAAGTTCGGCATGGCTGGGGAGGCCTCAGGAAACTTACAATCATGGCAGAAGGGGAAGCAAACAAGTCCTTCACATGAGGGCAGCAAGGAGAAGCGCAGGGCGAAGCATGGGGAAAGCCCCTTATAAAACTGTCAGATCTTGTGAGAACTCACTCACTATCACCAGAAGAGCGTGGCGGTAACCACCTCCATGATTCAATTACCTCCATTTGGGTCCCTCCCACAACACATGGAGATTAGGGGAGCTGCAGTTCAGGATGAGATTTGGGTGAGGACACAGCCAAACTGTATCCGTTATGTTACATGAGAACCATTTAGGTTTCTTGTTTAAAAATCAAACCCATGAGAAAGATATCAGTGTACTCAGCAATGAACGTATCCCCTTACGTGGGAACAGGAACCCTCCCAGGAACTGATAGCCCAGCCTCCTGGGAGGGCAGAGGAAGCATGGCTGCTCCCTAGCTCCACCTGCTGAGTTGACAGATAGTCCCAGAGAGCTGGTGGTGGGTCTTCCTCTCTTGAGACTAGCAGATATCCTTTGGGGTCCTTGTACTGGTGACTTGGCAATGTATTCTTTGTAAGGACCTGGGGTGACTCTGTCTCCGTGTCCATGACTAAAACAGTCTTATTGGGTAGCCCCCAGCAGCACTTAGGACTGGGTTCATCCTGGGCTTCTCATTCTTTCTTCAGGGACTCCCACTGCAAAGGGACCTTCTCTATGGCTTAAGCAACTGGAGGCCCTGTCACTGAATAATTGGAGTGGACAAGGCTGTGGGGCGTCATTTCAGATTTCATCAAAGGTGGTCTTGCATCATATTTCTTAACAGGCTTTTCTAAAAGGATAGGACAATTTTATCTCTAATCAGGACATTCCTTTCCTGCTTCCAGGCCTAGCAGGATCAGGAAATGAACTTAGTGTCCCCACTAGGCACCAATATCTAAGCAAAGAGGTGTTCTTTCCCCGCCCCTCTCCAACAAGCCTGTCCTTTCAAGGAAAGAAAGAGATGATGAAAAATTGGCCTAATGTGGTGGCTTATGCCTGTAATCCCAGCACTTTGAACGCTGAGGCGGGTTGATCACCTGAGGTCAGGAGTTCGAGACCTGCCTGGCCAACATGGCAAAACCTCATCTCCACTAAAAATACAAAAATTAGCTGAGCATGGCTGAAGTTGCATGTCACGCTACCTTTGAGCTTGAAAACCCTTGGAGATAGGTGGTCACGTGAAGGTGCAGCGAGGAAGAAAAGTGGAACAGCTGTGGTGTGTCATCTCCCGAGCCCATCCACCTGGGAATTTGGAAGAGATATTTAGGACATGATTTTCATCTGCCAAAAAGTGCTTAAGCTGAAGCCAAACACAATAAGTCTTCCTTGTGCCCAAGCAGAAGGAGGCACATGCCTGTAATCTCAGCTACTTGGGAGGGTGAGGCAGAAGAATCACTTGAACCCGGGGGTCAGAGGTTGCAGTGAGCCGAGATCGTGCCACTACACTCCAGCCTGTGCGACAGAGCAAGATTTCATCTCAAAAGAAAAAAACAAGCCTCCTGCTTCTCTACTTAAACTCTCTCTTAGCCACCTGAAGTTGAGTGTCCGTGTCATCAACTCTCTCATGCCTGAAATCTTTGTCCAACAGGAAGCAGATGTTTACTGAGCTGAGTGATGAAGCCATACCGTTTCATTTTAATGATCTTATGCCCACTTTTAATCTTAGGAGAATCAATATAACTTTATGGTCAGCCCGGTTAAGTCTTGGTTACTATTTAGCTCTGTTTTTAAGCAGAATCTAGATAACATACAACCTGAGATATCTGAAGGAGAAAGTGATTACCCCCTGCCCCCTCCCCATGTTCAGTTGCTGTTGAGTTAAGGGGAGGTGGTGGGTCATTCTTGAAAGTGGCAGTAGGGGTGAGAGGTGTGAAATCTTGTCCTTGAGCCATCATTCTCAACCTTAATACTTCGCCGACTTGGATAACAGGAGCTACAGAAGCTCTTCAGCTGTAACTAGAATACAGTCCCTGGTGCCTGCTTGCTAGATGAGCTGCTGGAAAACAAATTAGAGACTCTGGCCGGGTGCAGTGGCTCATGCCTATAATCCCAGCACTTTGGGAGGCCAAGGTGGGAGGATTACGAGGTCAGGAGTTCAAGACCAGCCTGGCCAACATGGTGAAACCCCGTCTCTACTAAAAATACAAAAATTAGGCATGGTGGCATGCACCTGTTATACAGACTTGGTGATCCCAGCTATGGGGGAGGCTGAGGCAGGAGAATCGCTTGAAACTGGAAAGCAGAGGCTGAGGCAGGAGAATCGCTTGAAACTGGAAAGCTTGGGCGAAAGGGCGGAACGCCATCTCAAAAAAAAAAAAAAGAAAGAGACTCTGCCCATGGGAATGTTCCCCTGAAATTCACGTATTAAAAGCAGAACAAGTACTTAGGTAAAGGTTTACTCTGATAGAACATTTGATGGGAAATTCAGTGTTTTTGAATCGGGCAAAAATGTGGATGAAACAAGTGATTTGATGGTCATTACTGTAAGTTCTGCTGCTTGGCTTGCAGCTTTGGGATTCTTACAAGGACACACGTTCTGGAAACACTAATCAGACCTTCCCAACCGTCTATGGAAACTTCTGGCGATTCTCTTGCCACTTTCTTTCTTTTTTTTTACTGTTTAAGGATTTTTATTAGAGCAAGAATTTTACAGTCCAAGTTACTTTTTCTTGCTCAGTTATCACTTCTGTTACCTAAAACAGAACTGATATTTTGAGCTGTTCCACAGTAAAGAATTACAAATTAAAGAAAGGAATGCTTTAAATTTTTATACTTTGCTGAAAATTCTTTTCCCCAGGGTCTATAAAACATTAATTTGTTTTTATATTTTACTTATTTTCTGTGGAGTTTTTTTTTCTTTCTTTTTTTTTTTTTTTGGTCATTTTAAAATCAACAGGTAACCTAAGATGATGACTATGTCTGCTACCTTTTAGCCACCTTTCTTTAGCAAGGTCAGAGGTCATGTGTGCCTTCCGCTGTAATGTTACTCTCTTCGTTGAATAGTCACATTCGGAGCTGATCAGGAACATGGATCTTTTTGTTTTCTTTCTTTCTCTTTTTCTTTTTTTAAAGAGACAGGGTCTCACTACATTGCCCAGGCTGGTTTCAAACTCCTGGGTTCAAGTGATTCCCCTGCCTCGGCCTCCCAAAGTGCTGGGATTACGGATGTGAGCTACTGCCCCCAGCCCAGAACATGTATTTTGACAGCCCTTTGCTTCCCCCCTGTCTCTGCGATCAGCCTGTTGCTTTTCCAGCATGGTGCTTCTCATCTAGGGCAGCTGGGGCTGCAAGTTTCAGCAAGAAACACTTGTATTCTGTCATGGAGAGAAGGTTACATTTGTGTAAGCAAATAGACTCCAGTTCATTGCCAGGTCTAGAAGCCCCATCACCCAGCCCGCGTGTTCCTCTCTGTGTGCCATTTTATTTTCCAGTGTCCTTCTGCCTTCTAGATTCTGCCAAGCTATGGTATGAACCCCACTGAAGTTTTTCTTCTTCTTCTTTTTTGAAATGGAGTCCTACTCTGTCACCCAGGCTGAAGTGCAGTAGCACGACCTCAGCTCACTGCAGCCTCCGCCTCTGGGGTTCAAGTCATTCTCCTGCCTCAGCCTCCCAGGTAGCTGGGATTACAGCCACCACACCTGGCTAATCTTTGTATCCTTAGTAGAGGTGGGGTTTCCTCAGGTTGGCTACGCTGGTCTTGAACTCCTGACTTCAGGCGATCCGCCTGCCTCAGCCTCCCAAAGTGCTGGGATTACAGGCATGAGCCACTGCACCCAGCACGGCTAAAGTTTCATCTACCCGTCCAATATTACCCAACTCTGTTACTGAAACACAGCTAACATCATTCAGCATAGGCCACAATATCATATTATCTTTCCCAATATCTTTCTCACTAAGTCCACTTAGGTTTAATCAGCGCTTAACTACCTACGCTAATGGCAGTTAAGTGGCAGCGTGCATAACCTAAGTGATCAGATACTCTGAAATCAGTGGGGTGCATTACTTTTTATTCCCTCCCAGCGCTCAGCAGATTTGTCTTCAGCATTAAATATGGAATGGAGACTAAATTTTTTGAATTAAAATGATGTTAACCCTTAATGTTGATTCTCTCTTTTAGATAAAAGAAAACCAGAGCTCAAGTTATCTTTGAAACAGATATTTCAAAAAGTGGAGAATACCTTTGCCTAAGGTAGAAACCTAACTGCGTATTTGGATGGAATTGTAGCATCAAACTCAAAGGTCTGTCATTTAGTCTTCGAATGGCCATCCTGCTGAGAAATGCCCACAGATGCCTGGGTCTGCATTTCGTTTTCAGGTTACAGGTGGCTGCTTTGACTCTGGCCTCCCTACAGGCAGTTTCTCTGGTCACAGGGTCATGAGTACTGTAGAATTAGTCTTTTTTTTTTTTTAAGACAAAGTTTTGCTCTTGTTGCCCAGGCTGGAGTTCAATGGCGCAATCTCAGCTCACTGCAACCTCCACCTCCCAGGTTCAAGCCATTCTCCTGCCTTAGCTTCCCAAATAAGTGGTATTACAGATGCCTGCCGCCGCCATGCTGGACTAATTTTTTGTATTTTTAGTAGAGATGGGGTTTCACCATGTTGGCCAGGCTGGTCTTGAACTCCTGACCTCAGGTGATCACACAAAACTGGATATTAAGAAAACCACCCGCCTTGGCCTCCCAAAGTGCTGGGATTACAGGCATGAGCCGCCACACCTGGCCTGTAGAATTAGTCTTCTCTGCCTTGAAATTATTTCTACCAATTCTTGGTCCCTTGGAATCATTTCCCTAAGTCAAACTCAGCATTTATTCAAGGACCCTGGAACATCTCATGTTATAATAACTGTAAAGTTAGGCCTAAAGCATTTTCTTCCAAATCTTTGCTTGTTTTTATTTAAACACACACACACACACACACCCCAAAAAAAAAGAAACCAAAAAACAAAAAAAAAACAGGAGTTCAAGACCAGCCAGACCAACGGTGAAACCCCGTCTCTACTAAAAATAAAAAAATTAGCCAAGCGTGGTGGCATGTGCCTGTAATCCCAGCTAATAGTGAGACTGAGGCAGGAGAATTGCTTGAACCCAGGAGGCAGAAGTTGCAGTGATCTGAGGTCGTGCCACTGCATGCCAACCTGGGTGATAGAATGAGAGTTCGTCCCAAAAAACAAAAAACAGTCACACTTTGCTAAACATGGCTGCTAGGAAGCCCTGCGCTGAACTTGCAGCTGACCTTACTTTTACTAATGGTGCGGGATTTCACTGCATGCAATTTTTGCAACAACTTTCTCTACAGTCTTGTTTTATAACTGTACCACTTTTTATTTTTGTACAGATTTGTCTATCCTAAATCTTATTGAACATATTTTTCTTAGCCACAGGAAGTACTTTTGGGAATGAGGTGGTGTGAATTATACAGAACAAAAGTAGCACATTAGGAAGGACACCCACAGGTGGAGCACTTAGTCATTCCGACGGGCAAACAGCACTTGCTTAGGGAGCCCGAAGAGGAAAGCTCATTTAAAAATATGGTGAAATTTATGTGCGAGATGCTGAGTGATGCTCTCAGACAAAACCCTGAGACGATGACATCCTTGCAGGCAGCCAGTGTGTATTCCTTCATACTCTGGAAACTGATCAGTCAATGAAATGGACATTGTCTCTTTTCTTATCACTTGTACATGTCAGTTTGGGGGACAAAAAAAATCCCACTTTATGGTGTGAAGTGCCTATTTACAATAGTTCTTGAGGAGCAGCTCAGAGAGTCCGTGACATTAAAGATATGACACTTACTGTGTATACAGTCAGTGGGAAAGGTGGCACAGCAGTATTTCTGAGTGGTGGGGCCCCACCAACACTCACATCATGTTCCCCACCCCACACCCACCCCCGTACACTACATATTCATTGGCAGGTGAGAGTGCTGGTCTTTAGTATGCATTGTGGTTCTCGCTTTTTTTTTTTTGAGACCGAGTTTTGCTCTTGTTGCCCAGGCTGGAGTGCAGCGGCACGGTCTCAGCTTACTGCAACCTCTACCTCCTGAGTTCAAGCGATTCTCCTGCCTCAGCCTCCCGAGTAGCTGGGATTACAGGCAGGGACCACCACACCCGGCTAATTTTTATATTTTTTGTAAAGATGGGTTTCACCATGTTGGCCAGGCTGGTCTTGAACGCCTGACCTCAGGTGATCCACCTGCCTTGGCCTCTCAAACTGCTAGAGAGGCCTAGCATAAGCCACTGTACCTGGTCATGCATTTGTGGTTTTCTTAATGCCCAGTTTTGTATGAAGTCCTCAAAAATCCCCTTTGAGGAGTCATTGAATTACATTTCCATTTTCTTTCATTAGGACGCTATGTCTGGCCTCAAAAATAAAAACAATTTTATGGTTTTTCATAAATGTGTAATATTGCTTCACTCTTATTCACTTATTTTCACGGTGGAGAGAATAAAATTATTTCCCCACAGGAATCATAGTCCATTTTTTGCCTTTCATATTAGTGATTTCCCCCTGCTCATGGCTCCTTAAGAAAAACTAAAGCAATTTGAAAAGATTTTGCAATCTTATAATAACAAAGTTGGTTTTGTCCTGATAAATACAATGATGGATGACCACTACCACTTAAGTCCTTTTGGGCAAATGAATAATTCTCTGATTATATCTGAGAAGTGGAAACACATGAATTTATGTTCCAGGTCTTCAAATATCTTCCCCCTTTCCCTTCTTACATTGACCTAACCTGCCTGAAATTAATGAAGCAAACACCCAGGGGCAGAGGCTGGAAGTTTTGTGAGGCTAGAAGCTTATACAAGGATCCTTTTTAAGAAAAGCAATACATTGGATGGTGCCCACCCAGGAAAAAAAAAAAAAAAAAAAAAAAAAGCAATACAAAAATATCTTACTTCCGTAATTATTTACAAAAACAGATGGCCATGTGAACATACTGCCCATGTCCCTCCTGGGCCTTGGAAAGGCCTGTACAAGAGAGTTCCCTGAAGCTGAAACTTTATTGACTTCATGTAAGTCCATTTCTGCAGGCTCTGTATTGTGCCAAATGTCCATGTACACTATGCACGTTTGAATTTGCTACTTGTATATGTGAACATGAGAATGTAGATAACGCCTATACAGAGAATAAATAGGAATATACAAGTATAAATATAAGAACACAAGATTACATATTGAGTTTTAAATACACAAACACAGAGATGCTTTCTTTTCCTTTTTTTTTTTTTTTTTTGTTTTGTTTTGTTTTTTGAGATGGAGTCTCGCTCTGTCACCAGACTGGAGTGCATTGGTGCAATCTCGTCTCACTGCAACCTCCGCTTCCTGAGTTCAAGCAATTCTCCTGCCTCAGCCTCCCAAGTAGCTGGGACTACAGGCGCATGCCACCATGCCCAGCTAATTTTTTTTATATTTTTAGTAGAGACGGGGTTTCACCATGTTGGCCAGGATGGATTGGATCTCTCGATCTCGTGATCCGCCAGCCTCGGCCTCCCAAAGTGTTGGGATTACAGGCGTGAGCCACTGCGCTCGGCCTATTTTTTTTCTAAAGATCATACTCAGGCATGATTCCTTTTCTCCGGACTTTGAATTGTCTCCCTGTATTTCAATGGTCGCTTTAAGGGGGAGGTAATCAATTTAGCACATTATCATTCAATCACATAAGCTGACTCAAACACTGTTCTCTGAACTGGACTCGTGCTGAGCAATCCTCTATTCTAGAAGCCAGGTGTGAGGGGTGGGAGGAAGTAAGCGGGTGCAGGTAGGGAGACCATTGCCAGCAGCCAGAGCATGGCTTGGTTTTTTCCCACCCCCTAAGCAGTTCAGATACTGGTTTGGAGGTCTCCATTAAGGAGGGTCCTCTGGGTCTCCGTGGTCTCATTCAGCCGGGATTTGTCCTGCTTACTGTCACTCCGCTCCCCGTCATCTGTGCCGCTCACCTTGACCAAGCAGAGGACATTCTGGAAGCTCTTCTTGAAGTTGTCAGACAAGAAGGCATATAGGATAGGGTTGGCACAGCTGTTAGCGTAGGTGAGGACCACCACAAAGTCAAACATGCCTTTAAGGGCTGGGGTGGGACTGATGGCCATGGAGACAGAAGAAACGTTGAATATGTAGAAGGGAAGCCAGCAGAAGATGAAGACAGCCACCACAATGGACACCATTCGGGTGACCTTCTTCTCAGACTTCTTCCTCTTGGAAGAGCCCACTCGGATACCAGAGGACTTCACCTTGATGATAATGAACAGGTAGCAAAGACAAATGATGGTGAGGGGTACCAGGAACCCTAGGATGAACGTGTAGATGATGAACCCTGTGTACCAAGCCCCAGATTCACCTGGCCAGTTGATGGTGCAGCTGCTTCTCCCCCACTGGTTGCTCCGGAGCCCAGCGTATATCATGATGGGCAAAATGACCAGCAGAGAGACTCCCCACACAGCCATGGTGATCATCTTGGCTGTCCGGGGTCTCCTCCACTTGGCCGACTTGATGGGGTGGACCACAGCCAGGTATCGGTCAATGCTCATGACTGTCAAGCAGAAGATGCTGGTGAACTGATTGATGCCATCCACAGTCATGACCACTCGGCAGATGGCCTTGCCAAAGGGCCAGTGGACCAGAGCCACCTGCATAGCCAAGAAAGGCAGACCCAGCATGAAGAGCTCATCTGCAATGGCCAGGTTGAGGATGTAGATGTTGGTGATGGTCTTCATCTTGGCATAGCGGAGGATGACGTAAATGACAAGTGTGTTGCCACACAACCCAATGATGCAGACCACAAAATAGATGAATGTGAGGACTGCGTTGCTTGTCAGGTCATAGTAGGGCTCCGTCTGGTTTGAGGTGTTGGCTGACCCCACAGAGCCATTGAGGTCAAATGGAATGGAAAGCCACGTGTGGCTTCCATTGAGCAGCTCATCCGCCATGTCTGTGGCTGCTTTTCAGGGTTAAACTAGTTCCAGCCAGCCCAGAAATCTTATTCTCACCTTAATGGACCCTGGAGGCCAAGGATCCAGTGTGACATCTGGAAGGAGAAAAGGAAGATTGGCCCGTCAGTCATGAGCTATTTAAACTCTCACCAAATTTACGCATTTCTGGTTTACCCTCTCAGACATACTCTTAAATTGAAAAGCGGATTATCTTACTATATCAATATTAGGCTCTAGAGTTCCTCATCAGTGTGCAGAATTTTTTGAGTTGTTTTTCCAATAGCAGGGAAGGGTTTCGGTCGAGCCATCATCTGCTGACGCACATGTTGGGGAGGGCTGTGGCTTCAAAAGCACGTACTTTGACCCTTAAGAAGTTGACTGATCTAAATTGCAGAAAGGCAGAGCTTGGAGAAAGATTTTCAGCCCCTGACCTCAGAAGGGTCTGACACTGACATTCCTGGCCTCTTCCCTACCAGGAAATCTATGCTGACTTGCTAACCGCCTTGGAGTCTTTCCGTTCTGAAAACACCATAGTGGAAAAATCCCAGACTCTAGAGGTAGAACAAACCCGGGTTCCACTGCTTAGCCCATGTGACCGTATGTCTGGGCCTTAATGGTTTCTGACTCTTATTTGTTCACATGGGGTGTCATGAAGGTTAAATGATGGAATGTATGTGAAAATGCCTAGCATTGCGTTGGGCTCGTAATGGGAACCTTGTATGTGTTGTTTCCCCCATGTTTTCCTCTATCATCTTATTATCTCTGATTTACTGAAATCTTCCCACGTGGTGAACCAATTTATAGTCCTCGGTATTCAAGATAAAACTCTGGTTTGCTTTCATTTTTGAAATGTAGGCTTTGGTTTATTTTTTGTTATTCTTCTATTTTTGTTTTCCAACACCACCTAATGCTTGACTTCCTCAAGGACTCTTGCCCAAAATCCCTAAGGGGACGCTGCTCCCAAGTGCTGTAACACCCCAGAGAATTTGTCTGCCATTTTCTAATTAAAGACAGAAACGGGAAGCAAGTGTGGGACACAAGCTCATGCATAGAAGTAAGCAGAAGGCTTCCAGCACTGGTATAGTTCATTCACACCCACTATTCACTTGATCTTCCCGACTGTCCTAGGTGTTAGGGATAATTACACCCATTTTAGAGATGTGTAAACTGAGACTTAGAGAGTTTAAGGAGTTCACTCCCATTCTCTTGTGCATAATTGGTGGATCTGGGATGTGAACACAGGCCACCTGGCCCCATCTTTTGCACGTCTCAAGGCATCCCCTCTGCTCCCCACTGGTCTAGAGACTGAACGGCTGATAACTGGGCTTTGGTTTAAAGCAACTGACTCCTGTGTTACTTCCTTACTGAGAGAAATAATTGGAACACTACTGGCTTGGCTTAAGATCTGAAACAATAGCTCATCCCATAATTAAGTGATTGATATACAGCCATTCAAAAACTATCACAGGGAGCGGGGAGGAGGCCTCTCTGTGATGACAGCAGGGATGTGGGGATGACCAACTTGGCTAGTGCCCTCTAGAAGGTAATAATTTAAAAGGGGAGACAGGCAAGGAAGCCAACTCATATAGGGTGGGAATTACATGAGAGATAAACGAAGGACTTAAGGATGCCTTCCTTTCCCGGGGGATTTAGAGGAGGCTTCCAAAGAGAAATATTTGAGCTGGATCTTGGGTATATGGAGAGTGAAGCAGGAGGACAGCAAAGAGGTCAGTCTGGGAAGAGGTGAGCTGTCCAAAGGGTGGTGTGTTCAGCAGAGTGGGAACAATCCCTTGACACATTTCCCCCGAGCTAGGTACTTTTCCTGGTGCCTGGGTGTGGGTGGAAGATTACTTCTTAATCCTTGGAAAGACTGCAGATGAGTTAAAGGAGACTTAGCCGGCAACAAGCACTTGAGGATCCTTGCTCACTGTTGCCTCTGATTCAGTCTGAACTGCCATGTGCACTGCCTGTGCCTTTCGTGCTCACTTCCCTACCACACGACTGTCTGTGAAGTGAGATCTGGGCTTTGCGGCTGAACATTTTGTGAAGTATTTTGGGGACCTGGAATTTCATATCTGCATTGGGTATAAAAGCATAAACGGGCAGCAATTAAAACAGAAGCTGTATAGAAACTGCGGTTAGTATCCCTGGATTAACTTGGGTAGTTTCACGATCATTTCTAACCATCCTGTCAGTTTAATTCTACAGAGCCACAATCCTATTCAAGCTGCCTGCAATTAGAGTGTACATTAATTATGGGGATTTCCAGGAGCCCATTTATATAACACAAATGGTCACACTCCAATGTCTGGGTAACACGGAAGCCCCCTGGGCTGGGAGAGTCCCTGTCTAAGAGCTCTTGGACTAGGAAGGATGATGGTGCAGGGTGTATGAGGGAGGGTTGAGTGTTGCCTTCCAGCCCTAACTCGGTCATCTCAACTGGAGTCCCACTCAACAGGACAGAATTGCTTAATGGTAGCAGCAGACAGGGTTCAGAGTCTTGGTGAAGGTGGTGGAGGTGGGAGGCTGGGGAGCCGGTTGAGAGCGGGAAGGCTCCTCTAAGCAAGAAATGAGCTTCAATCATGGGAAGTCTTATTTAACAAGGAAGTCAGCTGCCTAATGTCTTCCAGAGACTTCTGTTTTGTTTTTGTTCCAGAGAAGGAATATTCCAATGCCAGGCAGCCAATGCTTGTTGAATCGTGGTTAAATTAAATGGACAAGGAAGTTTGGTTTTCTGCATTCTTTGTTTGTCCAGCCCAAGAATTGTTAGATGCTGAAAATGGCTAGGAGTTGGTTTCCTCTGAACCAAGTCCAGGCTCTGTGGAGAGGAGGGTAAGAATAATCTCACGCACCCCACCTTCCACTCCTCTTTTACATAGGGGCTGTGGGTACCAGCCCGAGAAATGAGTGTTGGGATGGGGACCAGGCATCAAGGGAGGTCCTAAATCCCACTCAGGGTCAGTTTCTCCTCTCCCCATCATCTTTCCTGCATTCAGTTCCCACCCCCGCCTCCCTCGGGGACTGCACATCCCGGCTTGGTCTCTGCGGGGCTGGAGCAAGAGCTCCCACTGGCAGAGTGATAAAAGGCCCTGTGGGCCTTCGCGGCGAGTGAGCGCGGGCGGGGTGGGGGAAGCCAGGGCGGTGCTGGCCTACAGGGTTGGGAAATGGAAAAGCGAATGTCAGGACTGCGGAGCCAGTGATCGGGGCTGGCACAGAAAGTCCTGGCCATCCAGCTCGCTGATGTTCAGAGCAAGGGTTTCCCGAAGAACTCCGTGCCATTTCCAGAAAGACAAGGGAAGAGTGGAGATTGTAGCGCCAGTACGCCCAGTCTCTAAACGCAGAGCAGGGAGTACCGGGTGTGTGGCGGGGAGCTGAGGACAGAGAGTTCGGGCCGCTGACGACAGTCGCTTGGGGACTTGGTCAGCGGCTTTCGGCAAGGGCTATGCAGAGGTTTGGTCTCTCCAAACTGACAAACTGTCCTTTCTGTCCTGAGGTGGGGGACGGGGGCGGATCCTAGATTGTTCAGCGTCTAGGAACGATCCGGCGGGGCGGGGAAGAACAGGAGGGAAGCCCCTCTTTTCTCCGCTCAGCGCCCACCGCCTGCCTGTGGCAGGCTCGGATCTCCGAGTGCGCTCCCGCAGGAGCCCCAGGCTGGCATCCGACACATCCCCTCACGGCCTCGCTCCCCTCCTCGCAGGGTCTCTTTTACAGGGGGCTGAGAGAAGTTGTCCCTCGTCGCAGCTACCACCTGAGGTCTCTGGCTAAAGGGCACACGGCTGCGAGGACACGTCCGTTCCAGCACACTGTAGCCACAGCCCCCTACTCAGGCAGGGGCACCCGCTATCGTTCGTTCCTGCTACAATCACACCAAAAAGCACGGGCGGAGAATCGCGCACCGGGACCTACGCTCAGGCGCTTGGATGGGCACTCCGCCATCAGCGCAGATGCACACAGGTGCCCAGGTGCGCTTCCCGCTCCCTCCATCTCTGACACACACACACACACACACATACACACACGCACACTCACCTCGCCTTGGCCTTTGCGCTGCAATCCGCTAGCTCCGGTCTCCGGCACCCAGCGGCTGTCCCCGAGCCAGCTGGGCGCCCAGGCGCGCAAGCAGCTTGGCCAGCGCCTAGCGCCCGACGTTTGGGGTTCCCGGCTCCTCGACCCTCTTGCGCCAGCTCCCGCTAGCTCCTCACCAGGAGAGAGCTCTCCTTGCCCGCAGACACCCGGCGCCAAGCCGCGGACTGGGGTTCTGGGCGCGGGTGGCCTTGCGAGCGCGAGCGCATGGGTGGCTGTGTCGCTTGGACTGGCCCAGCCAGCCCGGGCCCCTCAGCACATTTCCCCACGCCCCCCTCCCTCCACGTCACAGCGGCTTCGCTCCGCCCCCCCCCCAGCCCTCCTCCCTGGTCCTGTAGAAGGACATGGGTGATACTGGCTGAAAATCCTGCGCGTGGTCGCGGGCAGAGCTTACAGGCAGCCAGGGAGCGGAGAGAGAGGGGACCCGCATGCGGGGACGTGAAAGGTTAAGCGTTTTCGTTCTCCCCAAGACTCATGGCAAGGACAAGCACTATTTTCCCTCTGATTTCACAGAATCGATTTCCTTCCACCCAGCATATTCCAGGCAGCTGGAGTGGCGGCCGGGGTGACCCAGACTTACACCGGGGACTTTGGTGATTTTCTTAGCCACACAAGTTAGCAAAGCTGTGTTTACTGCCAGCCCCGGGTGCAGGGCGCAGGGCGCAGGGCGAGGCGAAGGGTAGGGAGAAAAAGGGCTCAAGGGACACCGCTTCTCCGTGCAGTTCCCAGTGAGCGCAGGGCGTGTCAGCCGGCACCTGGAGCCCAAGATTCAGTCTTAGGAGCCATCGGAGGCTCAGTGGAGGCCGACTGGTCCCAGCTATCACTGCATCCCACAGCTCGGAAGTGCAGTGGCCATACCGATGGTTCCCTTGCTGAACCCAAGTCTGGGAGCACCTGCGGGTCTGACCCAGCACTATATAGTCCCTTCTACAGGCTGTGAGGGGGCAAAGGGGAACGGGGGAGAAGTGGGAGTTATGTAAATGGAGTTGCAGCATTTATTTTTGACTGTGGTGATTCAGCCTCTTTTCCAATAGTTTAATAAGTCATAATGCTACAGCCCCCCTCTTCCTCAGCCTCCTCCAAGTACATGCGTACACACACACACACACACACACACACACACACCATCTTCAGTACAGTTTTAGAGGACACACACACACACTATCCTCCCTACAGTTTTAGAGGATGGGAAAACAGAAAGCAAAGCCCCACTAGCTTTCTCTGGGAGCTGAGCTGCCTTGATCTGCCCATTCAATTATTTGATTTCCAATTCACCAGGGAAAAGTAAAAGTCCAGAAGCTGTGTAGCAGGTGGGATGAGCTCTAGAGGTAGATGAGTGTGACATGGGAAAGGAACCACCTGGTACAGCAGCAGCCAGCTGCTCTCTTCTATCTGGGCCAGACTGTATCTTGGGGTACCCATATTAATAGGGGGATCAGGGACTTCCATCTCTTTCTGAGACCTTGGTCATGATAGGTCTTAAATCTTGGCATCTGGAGCTCAGGGCGAGATGGAAATTGAGGTACAATTGCCTTAAGTCCAGCGGTAAATCTGGGAGCCAGCATCTCTTTTAGACATGTGCATGCAAGGTAGAAGGGCTGGGGTCGTAGCTCACTAGAAGAGGCTGTGTCTCTGCTCACCGCTAGTGGGAAGAAGGAGAAGCAGAAAGGTAATAGTAGTATCAGGAGGGCATCGTGGAATTGTGCTCAGGGGACCTCACATCCTCTGGTCACACAGTTGCTACGATGCCTGTTGACATCTCCAGTTTAAAACCAGTAACCTGATTGGTTTCCAGGAAAAGAAGGAAGAGCTAGGAAGTGCCCACTCTGCCCTCAAATTCCTTTCCTTTGTACCATGTTATCTTTTAAAAGTTCTCAAACAGTTAATATCAAATTTATGTTCATTCATTCGTTCTTTCTTTTCTTTCTTTCTTTCTCTTTCTTTCTTTCCTTCTTTCTTTCTCCTTCCTTCCTTCCTTCCTTTTCTTTCTTATCTTTCTTTTTTTTTTTTTTTGAGAAAGAGTCTCACACTGTCACCCAGGCTGGAGTACAATGGCAAGATCTCGGCTCACTGCAACCTCCACCTCCCATGTTCATGCAAGTTTCCTGCCTCAGCCTTCCGAGTAGCTGGGACGACAGGCACACACCACCACACCTGGTTAATTTTCTGTACTTTTGGTAGAGACGTGGTTTCAGTATGTTGGCGGGACTGGTCTCGAACTTGTGACCTTGTGATCCGGCCGCCTCTGCCTCCCAAAGTGCTGGAATTACAGGCGTGAGCCACCACGCCCAGCAAGTTTATGTTTCGTTAAAATAAACAAATAAATAAATAACTGGAGCCAGCAGAGTCCGAGATGCTGCTGCTGTTCTACCCTGGCTGTGGGAACGGGCTGATCATGGAGCAGGGACAGCGCTGCCGCCGATTCACCTGCAACACGTGCCCCTGTGTGCCTAACATCACCCGCAAGGCAGCAAATGGGAAGTACTCAAAGCTGAAAGAAGCGGCTGATAGGCTTGGGGGAGCAGCTGCTGGGAGGATGCTGACTCTACCGCAGAGCCATGTCCCAGAGGAGAACTTCCTTGTGCTTACTGCATGTAGCCTCAGACCCGCTCTGCAGAGGAGCCGAAGACCACCTTCTACCAGCACTGCAGGGCTCAGTGTGGGCACACAGGAGGGAGGAGGGCAAGGATGGCCCGGTGGCTTGAGCGGCTGCTTACCTCGGGGTAGATGCGCAGCTGGGAGTATGTCTAGTGTGTCCTGAGGGTCTTTGCTGGTGTGTTGGAAAGCTGACCCTTTTGAGGTGAAGAGCCAGGGTGTCAGGAAATGCGGACTATCTACCAGTCAGAGTGGATGAAGTCATGGATGATGTCCAGGGAGTTTTTCTGTGTGGGGAGGAGAACCATAACTAAGTATGCCCTGTTTAAAGAAGTCCCGTTCTTTTTTTCTTTTCTTCCTTCCTTCCTTCCTTTCTTTCCTTTTTTTTTTTTTTTTTTTTTTTGAGATAGAGTTTTGCTTTTGTTGCTCACGCTGGAGTGCAGTGGTGCAATCTCCGCACACGGCAACCTCTGCCTCCCAGGTTCAAGCAATTCTCCTGCCACAGCCTCCCGAGTAGCTGGCATTACAGGTGCCCGCTACCACACCTGGTTGATGTTTATATTTTTAGTAGAGATAGGGTTTTGCCATGCTGGCCAGGCTGATCTCGAACTCCTGACCTCAGGTGATCCACCTGCCTCGGCCTCCTAAAGTGCTGGGATTACAGACCTGAGCCACCATGCCCGGCTTCTTTATTTATATTTATTATTTATTTATTTATTTATTTGAGATGGAATTTCCCTCTTGTTGCCCAGGCTGGAGTGCCACGGTGTGATCTCAGCTCATTGCAACCTCTGCCTCCAGGGTTCAACAGATTCTCCTACCTCAGCCTCCCGAGTAGCTGGGACTACAGGCAGATGCCACCATGCCTGGCTAATTTTTGTAATTTTGGTAGAGATAGGGTTTCACTATCTTGGCCAGGCTGGTCTTGAGCTCCTGACCTAAAGTGATTCGCCTACCTCAGCCTCCTGAATAGGCTGAATAATCCCAATATCCTGGAATTACAGGAGTGAGCCACCACCACGCACCACCCAGTATGGTCTTTAATGTGGATGAGCAAATAAAACAACATCCCCCTCCAGGCACTTTCTTTGTCAATTCTTCCCCTCCCTATCAGCTAGGACAGGCCCAGCCTGGAGAAAGTACTGATCCACCCACGTTAGGCACACCTGTCTTACGGCAGCTGGCTGAGTGGGCTCTGAACAACATTGACCTTGACAGCAGAAATGTGTCATCTAGGATGATTGTTGATTTGTTCAGATAATGTATGCCTCCTCTCCTCTCCCCTCCCCACTTTTGAAGGCCTCCAAAGAGCTGCTTGGGCTGCCGCCTGCACGCAGAGGCCAACCTCAAGTTCCTATTCCGCCTTGGACTCCCCCAGGCTATTTTGACTTTCCCCTCCATCTGCTGAATGAAGTCTGAGCTGTAATCCACATGGGGCTGCCTCTTCTTCCTCTGCAGCGTGATTAGTAACTAAGTAACAAAACCTTGAGCCAGAAAAATAGAGGGGTTGGGACGGAGATAACCTTCCGACTGGCTTGTTTGATATCTTTAAAGCAATTAAATGGCACCCTTCCCTCTGTCAGCAGTTATCAGAGAGACAATAGGTAGCAGGAAATTAAGGAAAAGAACAGGACAAAGGGCCAGGCCAGTGTCCAGCCCTTTCCATGGGGAGGGGCGGCCCGGTTCACTCTTGCCAAGAGAAGTTTATAGTCTAGGAGCTCCACAGGGAAGACGCAACTCCCAAATAGGTCATTATGTCTCTGAATGGCTTAATAAATTAAATGGGGGAAATTTACTGTGCAATCAATTTAGTGAAAGTAAGTATCGAAATTAAGCCTGGAGGAAAGCAAGAGAGCCCTGGGGGGAGGGTTGGATGTGTTTGGGAGTGTTAGATACCAATGCGAGCATCCAATGTGGTTTTTATCATCTTTCTGGGAATGCCAGGGTGAGGTTTGACATCTCTATTGATGAGATAAGGTCAGTGCTCCTGCCGTGTAGAACGTGAGGTTTCCGGGAGTGGAGGAGGCGGGGTGGGGGGATAAGATACTCAGCATGGTGATCATAGTACCTTGACTTCCTGCGACACTCCTGTTTTTAGCTGTTTTGTACCCCACAAACCATCCACATTTTACTAAAATGGAAATGTCAGCAGGGAAAAGCCTTTCTGGTACCATGGGTCCTGATGTGTAGTTTGGAGAATATGGAATATAGTCACCATATCGCTGTTTAAAAATTTGAGGGCTGGGCACAGTGGTCCATGCATGTAATCCCAGCATTTTGGAAGGCTGAGGAAGGAGGATCACTTGAGCCCAGGAGTTTGAGACCATCCTGGGCATATAGTGAGAACTCATCTCTACAAAAAAATAAAAAAATTAGCCAAGCATGGTGGTGCATATGTGTAGTTCCAGCTAGTTGAGGGATTGAGATGGGAAAATCTCATGAGCTCGAGAGGTGGAGGTTGCAGTGAGCCCAGATCATGACACTATACTCCCGCCTGGGTGATAGAGCTGTTTCAAAAGAAAAAAGGGGGGTGGCATTTGGCATTATCAATGTAATAGTCTTTTCAAAAACACGAGGAATTCAAGTGAGGATCTTTCTTCCTCTCTCTCATCCCCACCCCCAACAGCTATGAGTCTGGCACGGTATGTCACCATTTTTCTCTATTAGCAGCCTCAACCCTCAGGGAATACATTGGCCAAGTGGGTGAGTAGGCATTAGAAACTCTTTGGAAACCACCCCCAAACAAGTCTAGAATCAGGAATCGTGGTTAGAAGACACTGTGATCTAGATTTGATTCCCTTTGCTTTCTTCTCTCTCCCATTTTGGCAGAAATGCACATAGACACAAAATCCTGGAGCCAGGAGGGATCTTAGACATTCTCAGGTTTCTAGCCTACATCCCATCATTATCCAAGTAAAGATACCAGGCTCAGAGAGGACAGGTGACTTGCCCAAGTCCACCCAGCAAGGGAGTGGCAAAGTCAAGAATCAAATTAGCTCTTCTGAATCTTGGACTCATGCTCCTTCCTGCACAGGGTAGGAAAGCTGGAGGACAGGAGTCCCCAGCTTCTCCACCGTCTGTCCCAGCTCTTCTCTGGCACCAATACGTTATTCCTGATAACCACCTCCCTTCTGCTGTTATCTGATCCAGCTCCTCTTTCTTGGTGCCATGGTGACAGAGTTGGAAAACTTGAGGCTGTCTCCTGCTGTGACTTTTTCCAGAGTGTGCTTCCTGGACCACTAATTCTCAGAGCAAGATGCTCTGTAGAAAAATCGGCTGGGTGTGGTGGCTCACGCCTGTAATTCCAGTACTTTGGGAGGCCAAGGCAGATGAATCCCTTGAGCCCAGGAGTTCGAGACCAGCTTGACCAACATGGTGAGACCCCCGTCTCTACTAAAAATACAACAATTAGCCAGGCATGGTGATGTGACCTGTAATTCCAACTACCTGGGTGGCTGAGGCACGAGAATCGCTTGAACCTGGGAGGTGGAGGTTGCAGTGTGCCGAGATCACACCACTGCACTCCAGCCTGGGCAATAGAGTGAGGCTCTGTCTCCAGAAAGAGAAGGAAAGAAAAAGAGCACAGGCAACAGGCAACTCTGGGGAATGCTGCAAAGCTGCGCATTCACACCATGTCCTGCAGACACACACACACACACACACACACACACACACACACACACATTTTGAGACACGGTCTCACTGTGTCTCCCAGGCTGGAATGCAGTGGTGTGATTTTGGCTAGCTGCAACCCGGACCTCCTGGGCTCAAGCCATTCTCCCATTTCAGCCTCCCAAGTCGCTGGGACTATGCCGGCTAATTTTTGTACTTTGTATAGAGATGGGGTTTTGCCATGTTGCCCGGGCTGGTCTTGAATTCCTGAGCCCAAGTGATCTGCTGGCATCGGCCTCCCAAAGTGCTGGGATCACAGGTGTGAGCCACCGTGCCCGGCCTCACATGCTTCTCATAATATCCATTATGTGCAGGGCGCACTGAGTGTTTCACACACTTTTTAAATCTCATTTAATTTTCTCAACCTTTGTGGCACATGCGTTTATCATTAGTAACATTGGCATTTTGAGAAATCTGTCAGTAAAGACACCTGTTGATCTTTATTTTTTTTTTTAATTATTACACTGGGATACAGGTGCAGAATGTGCAGGTTTGTTACATTGGTATGCACGTGCCATGGTGGTTTGCTGCATCCATCACCCCGTTAGGCGTTTCTCCTAACATTATCCCTCCCCTAGGTCCCCCACCCCCTGCAGGCCTCGGTGTGTGATGTTCCCTCCCTGTGTCCATGTGTTCTCATTGTTCAACTCCCACTTATGAATGAGAACATGCGGACACCCAGTTGATCTTTAACCCAGTGTTTCCCAACTTACTTAGCCATGGATTCCCTGTAATTCCCTGAGTAACTTCCAACACATATTCTCTGCTTATTGTGTGCCAAGCACTGTGCTAGATGCTTTCTATTAACTCATTTAATCCTCACTTGTAATCCTATGAAGCACCCTCAGCATTATGAATCTCCCCTTTTGTGAGTGAAGCAAGTAAATCACAGAGAGGTTAAGGACCCTGCCCAAGGTCACACAGCTAGCAATGACAGCTTAACTACCAAAGCCTGAGCATAATTATGCAGAGCAACAATCATTGGCGAGTGGGGCTCCCACCTTCCTTAATCATTCTTAGAGGTTGATCACAATAGAGGAGAGACAATCCCCTCTCCTGATGAATAGCTGCAATTGTTTGTTGTTGAGACAGTATCTCATTCTGCTGCCTAGACTGAGGTTCAGTGGCACGATCACCACTCACTGCAGCCTTGACCTCCTGTACTCAAGCGATCCTCCCATCTCAGCCTCCGGAGTAGCTGGGACTACAAGCACACACCAGCATGCCTGGTGAATTTTTTAATTTTTTTTTTTTTTTTTTGTAGAGATAGGGTCTCACTATGTTGCCCAGGATGGTCTTGAACTCGTGGGCTGACATGATCCCCCACCGCCTCCCAGCTTCGAACCTCCAAAGTGTTGGGATTACAGGGATGAGCCACCTCACCCGGTCCACAATTGTTTCAAGCCCTTCTTCAGGCAGTTACTCTCCCGTCCTCAAAACGTCTTTGTGGCTGAGTTCTTGATTGTTTCCAGGTCCTCTGAGGCTCTGACAATCATCCAGGCCTCATAGAAGAACCCTTTTCCTCTCCCTTCCAGAATGACCCAAGTGACAGGAAGTATCTCGTGCTCTCCTGGTGTGTGCCTACCCCCCACCACCCACCACCCACCACCAAATGCCGAATTGCCTGATTAGCCTATTCAGAAGAGCGGCCTCTTCCTCAAAGGAGGAGCTGCTGCTGGGGGGATTTATAGACTCACAGCAGCAGAACGCCCCTCTGACATCACCCGAGTCAGGGCTTCAAGACAAGTTTGCTACTCGGGAGAATCACCTGGGAGTTTGAAACCCAAGGGTGCTCTGGCTCCGCCCTTAGCGATTCTCATTGCGTTTTTGGCATGGGGCCCAGATAATTTTCAAGCTCCCCTAGTTGATTTTCATGTGAGCTAGAGCTGACAACCACTGAGAGTTAAACTGTCTCGTTTCGGATGTGAAGGAACTTTAGATCAGGAGGGGGAAAGACTGTCCCGGGTCAGGCCACAAGCAACTCAGGAGCTCTCCTCCTCCAGGGAGGAGGCTGTGGACTCACACTGCACTCCATCAGCCTGGGAACCCTGTTCCCTGGGCAGAGGGCACTCTGAGCAGGGTTTGTGCAGTCGTGAGGCCTGGGAGTCTCTGTTCCATGAGCAGATGGAACCAGAGTTTTCTCTCTCATAAGGAAAATCCCCTTCAATTCCCTCTCCTCTCCTAGTGAGATAGCAGGGTAGACACCTGACCTCGCTTCCCTTTGGCAGGATGTACTGTCTCCTGTAGGATGGGTGTTTCACAGCTTGTAAAGGCCAGCAACTTCACAAATGGGCCAGAACCAGTAATTAGGTTCTTCGTTGTAATTAAAGCAACGAAGGTCAGAATCCAATTTAATCATGGCCAGAGTTGACCATACTGGCCTTTTCCCTCTTGGGGTCTGTGTTCCTTTGTGTTGCCAACAGCCGGGTACCTGGATGAGGCTCCCACCCTGTCCTATCTGCACGGAGAGCCCCTCCTTGCTCTGGAAATTCTCCTCAAATGCTATTCTCCTCGTGTTTGTGGCCCAAGTGGTAGCTCCTCCCTAATGGGCTACAGAATATTTAAAATTTAATAAGGCTTTAGGGAGGCGCAGACCCACAGGAGAGGATTTCCGAGTGGAGATGTTGGCCCAGTGTTGTCAGGGGTTGGGGGTGGGTTGGTCTTCATGCTGAGTGGACTCTCATCTCATCACAGAGCCTGTTTTTCTGTCTTTCTCTCTCTGAGTCAGGAATTTTTGCTGCTGAAAGGCCTCTGCCCCCCAGAAGAAGCAAACACCAGTAGTGAATCCAGCCACTGCTGCTGATCTATTTCAATTGTTTCCAAAGAGGCTGCATGCAGTTCCTTAGCTGGCCCCAGGGTGGGGTGAGCGCACAGAACTCACCTCCCGGGGCGGCCTCTGTGAGCTCAGCACCAGGCCCTGGAGGATGGGGCCCAAACATCCACCCCAAGCCCTTTCTTTTTTCACTCTCCTCCCCATCCTCCTGCCAATCTGGGGATGTGATGCTGCCCTGTTAGAATAGGATGATGGCAGGGCCTTGGAACCCAGATTCTGGCGTTTTCTGTCTCCCCTTCTCACAGGGGCTTTCTTCTCTCTGGCAAAGATAATCTCCTCTGTCTGAGATCAGGGTGCCCTTCTTGGGAAAAGCAGGCATGAGATAGCTAGAGACCCAAGTGAGAAGTCATTGAGGGCAGATGTGAATTCTGCAAAGGGAGTGGATTCCGTAAAGACAAATTGATTTGGAAAACGACCTTGAAAAGCTATGATGGGGGGGCGCGGCATTTAGTGTCTGTTTGGAGGCTGCATGCCAAAGCCGCGAATGATGCTTCTGCTGAGTGCTACAAAAGTTTCTGCAAGGCTGAAAGGGTGGATTTTCCTCTTTGACATAGGAGGTGACTCCGCAGCGCCCATGGACATTGGAACAGGTTTCAGTCGCCGGGCCGGGAGGGACTTTGTTCAGCCAGGTGAGGCCGGCGTGATGGGGCCTGGCCTCTTTCCAAAAGTAAGAGTTCCCTGGTGGCTTCTTCTTGCTCCCTTGTAGGGGACCCAGCTTGTTGGCTTTGTTTGCTCGTTGGGCTGCCAGTCCCCAAGCTTCATGGTACCCGCCTGCCTGAGGTCCCAGAGCAGATGGCCGGCCTGGTGAGGGGGAGTGGGAGGCCCCCTCCCACCCCAGCGTCATTCATTTGTCTCCTCTCCCCCTCACAGCCCACAAACGGCTGCTCGTGCGTCCTCCTCCTCCTCCCCCCCTCCCCCCCTCCCCCCTTCCCCCTCCCGCTCTCTCTCACCTCACTCTCCAGCAGGCAGATCTGACAGATTCCCTGTGCCTGCTGCTAAAACCTAATTTCTCTGTAGCACTTCAGACACTCAATCTTTCTCCCTGGCAAGACCCTTCGACTTGGGGTTGCAAAGCATGACAATTCTAGCCTTTGTTTCTAGCCTGCTGGAACACTGGACTCTTGAATAATTAGATTCAAGGCTTAGGAGGTGTCTTCACTCCCCGTAGAGATGGGTAAGGATGCTGTATTATCCTAACATGACCTGACAGAGCAGGGGACTGGGGAGATGAGGCGTGGCCTCACAGTGTGATCCTGCAGAAGAACTCACTTTAGTGCTCCAATAATAAGCCCATTTAAACAGAATTTAAACAATTTTTTTTTTGAGATGAAGTCACATTCTTGTCGCCGAGGCTGGAATGCAATGGCACCATCTCAGCTCACTGCAACCTCCGCCTCCCAGGTTCAAGCAATTCTCCTGCCTCAGCCTCCTGAGTAGCTGAAATTATAGGCACCCACCACCACACCCAGCTAATTTTTTGTATTTTAGTAGAGACGGAGTTTCATCATGTTGCCCAGGTCTTCAACTCCTGGCCTTAGGCAATCCTTCCACCTCGGCCTCCCAAAATGCTGGGGTGACAGGTGTGAGCAGCTGCGCCTGGCCTACACAATCCAACTTTTGACTGTGTCTTCTCAGGGCAAGGGAACTCAGAAGCCTACCTCAGGCCTGAAACCCTTTGCCAGTGTTCAGAAATCATGCAGGGCAGTACCTGTTTCAATGTCCTCCTGCCCTTTGCAGGCCTTTCAGGAATCCAGTGTTTGTTCATGGTCTCTTACAGCCTATTTAGGAGAGAGGCTAGAAAGGCTTGTCATGTCTGAAACTGGTTTTGTTCCTGTTTCAGTATCTTGTCACAAAACTGGCAGTTGATCACAAAGCACTTAATGGTCCATGACTTCATGAACATCTGATGCATTTCTTTCTTTTTTTTTAGATAGAGTCTTGCTCTGCTGCCCAGGCTGGAGTGCAGTGGGGCGATCTCAGCTCCCTGCACTCCATCTCCTGGGTTCAAGTGATTTTCCTGCCTCAGCCTCCCAAGTAGCTGGGATTACAGGCACAAGACACCATGCCTGGCTAATTTTGTATTTTTAGTAGAGACAGGGTTTCACCATATTTGGCCAGGCTGGTCTCGAACTCCTGACCTCAGGTGATCCACCCACCTCAGCTTCCCAAAGTGCTGGGATTACAGGCATGAGCCATCGTGTCTGGCCAGATGCATTTCTTTAGTGGGGTGGGAGGGAGAGTAGCTCTGTAGCCCTGAGTAGATAGACACTGCCTAGTGGGCTCAAATTACTCATCCTGGTTAATTTCTTCTAAAATTATATAATTCTCTATAATTTGAGGTCCAGATAGTAAAATAGATGCTGATAATATATGCTGATCTTTAGTACAAACCAGTCGAATGATTTGTTTGACCAGTAAAGTGTTTTTATTTAAAATTTTATTTTTATCAGGCCAAATGGTAGGATTAGACTTCTGATGAAAAACAGCCAAATATGGCTGGGCGTGGTGGCTCATACCTGTAATCCCAGCAGTTTGGGAGGCTGAGGCGGGCAGATAGCGAGGTCAGAAGATCGAGACCATCCTGGCCAACATGGTGAAACACTGTCTCTACTAAAAATACAAAAAATCAGCTGGGCGTGGTGGTGTTCACCTGTAGTCCTAGCTACTCAGGAGACTGAGGCAAAAGAATCGCTTGACCCTGAGAGGCAGAGATTGCGGTGATCACACTGCTGCACTCCAGCCTGGCGACAGAGCAAGAATCTGTCTAAAAAACAAAAACAAAAAACAACATCAAAAAACCCAGCAGACTCCTGCTTCATTTTTGTCCACTTCTGATATATTCCCTAAGGACAAAACCTTTCAATTCTTTGTTTTATTTCTTCCGTTACTGAATTTACCTCTATGTTTTCTAAATGGCACACTTAAACTTCTATTTCTTGATTTTCCTGTTTCGGACTCTGTTGGCTTCCTATGAAAGGTCCCCAGCTCAGCACTTACACAATGAACTTCCCTACTCCCTTTCCTCCCAATATAGTTACTATGTTAGTTCATTCTCACATTGCTATGAAGAAATACCCCGGTAATTAATAAAGGAAATAGGTTTAACTGACTCCGTTCTGCATGGCTGGGGAGGCCTCAGAAAACTTACAATCATGGCAGAAGGCACCTCTTCACAGGGTGGTGAGAGAACAAGTGCCCGCAGGGGAAATGCCAGACACTTATAAAACCATCAGATCTCATGAGAACTCGCTCACTGTCCCGAGAATAACACAGGGGAAACTGCCCCTGTGACTCAATGACTTCCCACCGGGTTTCTCCAACCACATATGGGGATTCTGGGGATTCTAATTCAGGATGAGATTTTGGGTGTGGGGACACAAGCAAACTATATCAGTTAGCATCATTTTTGTCAAGCCAGTGGTCAGTGTTTGCATTACTGTAACAACGTAAACATTATTTACAGCTGACCCAAGCACTATGCTTTGCTGGCGTCTTTTTTTCTTGCAGACTCTTTTGTTTTCCCTGAAGTTAATGATTACCTCTTTGTTAAAAAAAAAAAAAAAAATTTTTTTTTGAGACAGAGTCTCACTCTATCACCCAGGCTGGAGTGCAGTGGTGTGATCTCCAGTCACTGCGACCTCTGTCTCCTGAATTCGAGTGATTCTCCTGCCTTAGCCTCCTGAGTAGCTGGGATTACAGGCATGCACCAGCACGCCCAACTAATTTTTGTATTTTCAGTAGAGACAGGGTTTCACCATGTTGGCCAGGCTGGTCTCTAACTCCTGACCTCAAATGATCCACCCGCCTCAGCCTCCCAAAATGCTGGGATTACAGGCGTGAGCCACCACGGCCAGGCCCTCCCAGGTTTTTTGACTTGCTTTTTTATGTACTGATTAATGATTCATTCCTAAATTCTACAGAGTCAAGAACCTTCTCTAACTTTATTCAACATATTGATTTCATTTACGGCTTGGAGGCATTCTTCCTGGAGAGCGTTATCCTTCTGCTCTAGACCAATTGTTCTTGAAGTCTGCTGCACAGCTCTCATCTCAGAATTTCTCTTCACCATTACCCTGAGGATTTCTTTTTCCTTCTTTTCTTTCTTTCTTTCTTTCTTTTTTTTTTTTTGAGATGGCGTTTCGTTCTTGTTGCCCAGGCTGGAGTGCAATGACGTGATCTTGTTTCACTGCAACCTCTGCCTCCCAGATTCAAGTGGTTCTCCAGCTAACAACCGCAGGAATGAGCTTGGAGGTGGATTCTTTAGCCTCTGTGAAGACTCAGATGCCTGTGTCCCCATCCAAACCTCATCTTGAATTGTAGCTCCCGTAATTCCCACGTGTTGTGGGAGGGACCTCTATGGGAGATAACTGAATCATGACGGAGGTTTTCCCCATTCTGTTCTCGTGGTAGTGAATAAGTCTCACCAGATCTGATTGTTTTATAAGGGGTTTCCCCTTTCACTTGGCTTTCATTGTCTCTTGCCTGCTGCCATGTAAGACATGCCTTTTGCCTTCTACCATGATTGTGAGGCCTCCCCAGCTTCGTGGAACTGTGAATCCGTTAAACCTCTTTTTCTTTATAAATCACCCAGTCTCGGGTATGTCTTTATCAGCAATGTGAAAACAGACTAATGCACTCCCTCACGACAAATCCAAAATCAAACTACCCAGTGAAGCCACTGCCAGCTAAGCCACTCTCAAATTTCTTTCTCATAGAAAATAGATAATAAATGTCCATTTTTTAAACCACCAAAATTTGGCGTGACTTGTTATATGGAAATAGATAAGACAAAGGTAAATCTTTTAACACTGTGCTTGTGTAAAATTGTCTTTATTATACCCTCACTTCTGACTGATGGTTTAACTGTGTATAGAATTCTATTCAACCATTGGAAATCCTCTTCCCTCAGAATCTTAAAGACATTTATCTGTTGTATCCTGGCTTACAGTGTTGATGTGGGTGTGTCCAATGTCTTTTCCCAAAACCTTTTAAAATTTTGTCTTCATTACAGTTGTTACAAAATTTCATCAGGCTCTGCTTTGGTGTGAATGGATTTTTTCTTTTATCATTTGTGTGTTTTGCATTCAGCGAGCTCCTTTAATCTGGAAACACAAGTCTCTTATTTTTAGAAGATGTTGTTACATTAATTTTTTTTAATTACTCCACTTCTGTTGTCACT
Source organism: Alouatta palliata (assembly GCA_004027835.1). Taxonomy (NCBI): domain Eukaryota; kingdom Metazoa; phylum Chordata; class Mammalia; order Primates; family Atelidae; genus Alouatta; species Alouatta palliata. The sequence goes on along the minus strand of PVKV010012527.1, from coordinate 32,876 downwards.
GGTCTCTCTTTCTGCCACTTCTATTACTCAGACCAGTTCTCTGATTTCCTTGGCTTTTCTCATTTATTTTCTATCTCTTTGTCATTTTGTTTGACTTTCTGGGTGATATTTCTCACCATTCTATTGAATTTTTTATGTCAAAAATTGTATTTTTTTTTGTCATAAGGCAAATTTTTATTTTTTCAAGTTACAAAAATAATAACATGTCAAAAATACAGGCTAGTCCCTATAAGAGTAATTCCAGCCATTTAAAAGTTACACAGAGTTTGGAAAAAGCAATTTATATACAAGTCTTAAAACACACAACAATCATGAACAATGCACACCGTTCAATTTAGTTACTGCTAGTTATGTGCAGCTTTTACTTGACATCGTTCTCTGTAAGGGAAAGGGCAGCATTTGGGCATTCTGATTGTTGCTGCTAAAGCTGTGGTTTTAGAAAATCGATCTAAAATAAGAATAAGCTCACTATGAGTAGAATAAAATGTGTAAGTTTCAATCACTACAAGAAAGCATGGTGTAAATTTGAGTTCCATCCAATTATCCTAAATAGTTCTATGTTATTAGTATAATAGAAATACAGTGTACAGTTTTGGGCAAGAGTAAATGAATTACTGGTTTTACAATTAAGTGAAAAGAAACAGCTTTTGGTTGCAATGTAGAAACAAAGCTGGCATATCTAGCTTACAAATATTAAAAAATGGAAAAGAAATTTAATGTTTAAGCAAAAACCGAATCCAGGTTTTTTACCTTTAGAAATTGAGAGATAAAGTGAAGCATTTTGTTCTTTTGAGGATTATCATGAAGATCTGCTATTCTCTATTTTCTTTCTAAAAAGACAATGATTTAGCCACATAGCAGGAACATATTTTAAAACAGATCTATTTACCCAATGTCATATGGAAAAACAAATCACAAAATTAAATAAGTCTATCTTTAAATAACTAAAGATAATGCAGTTGACAGTACAAAACACTGGGAAAAAATCATTTATTTGGGGGATGTGTGATACATAAGAAACTTTGAGCCTAAAGTTCACATGGAAGACTTAAAAATTAAAGGTGTCACCAAGAGATAGCAATGGCTTTGGCTCCAACTCTCTCATGTTAGACCCTGTTAAAAAGTTAGGCTTATTGCTATTATTTCACTCCCGTAAGTTCTTGAATAAATGGAGATATACATTGGTGATAAGTATGAGATGAAGTGAAAAGATCTAAAAATATTAGTCTTAGAAGAAAAGTGACACTCATGACCATTTGGCAAGGATACTTATTAACTTAGTGATTTAAATCCTAAACATAAGCTACATTTTTAGGAGGTAGAAAACAAGTACCAACAGTTTACCATTTGGCTACCCTCCTTACTTTTGGCTTCAGCCTTGGATTTCTATTTCTCATTCTGTACCTATACCCCTGTTAAAGCTATTAGTTCTACTACCACTCATTACCTAAATGTATAGACCTCAAGCTGCCAAGAAAAATCTTTTCAGGAAACTTTGCTTTTAAGCCACCAAATGTACCCAATACTCAGATTATCAATTGAGAATATTCTGCACTTCTCTAGCTGATTTACTTTATAAGAAAACACACCAAAATAAAAAATATTGCTTAAAATGAAAAAAGACTACAGAACATCTCTATATGCAATTCTAATATGTCAGAGTAGTTATGTGAACCTAAATCTGTACTATTTTCACTGAACTGATCTGAAAAAGCCATATATTAAAATGGCATTTCCAGTGTTAACTGAAAACAGGCAACGTGTTTTACTGCAAAATTAACCTAATAACCAGAATACTCCACTTCTTCCCAGTTATATTGTGCTGACATTCCATAGATAGTATTATAAAAGGATTTTATTTTTGCAATAGGCTGGGTTCACAGTGAGTGTGTTAGTACCAAGATCATGTGTTTAATATTACTGTAAGAATGTCATTAGTGGAATGTATAGAAGGCATGTAAAAAGCTAGCTTTAAAGCTCTTAAAGGGCAATGTTCCAAACTGGCATCTGGTAGAAAAGGTGCTGATAGGAATAAAAAAATATTAAAGAAATTTAGTTTCAGCACATATTACAGTGCTTCTACAATCAAAAGAGTTGACATAAATCTCTGCTGCTGGAACTAATGGACCAAATGAGAATGGAGGTTTGCCCCTTTAACTACTAGCCCAATCTTGAAAACGGAAGCAATCACTTGCAATCTTCCACACAGTATTGTTGGGAGTGGACTGTGCAGTGAGCAGGAAGTTCTGGTTGAAGTAATGTTGTTTGTTTCCATCAACCTTCACAGTTGCACTGGTCACAACAAGAAATGTAGTCTGGGACTGAGTTGCTTGCTCATGAACTGGTTGGCAATCTAACATATTGACCTGGAACTCACTAGAAGGCAATGTGTCAAAAAAATTATTTAGGGCATCCAGGCCTGAAACAACATTTCCATTCCATATTAAGGTGGCTTTGTCCAGATACAGCCTGGTTAGTGCCCGTCTTCTTTTATCCATTGTCTCATAGTAAATATTGACAAATTCCTCAGCAGCTCTACATGCCTGATCTACGTAAGTTTTGAAATCCACAGACGAGGCCATCGGGGAGCTTGTAGCAGCGTGTTTCGGCAGTGGCGGTGTCATCACCTCCTCACGTGTCCACCTCTCACGGCTTGAGTGGCTGGTGTGTGCCCTCTCCTGATAACAGTCCCTTCTTTCGTGGTATCCTTCTCTGTCTCCTTAAGACCAGTTGCTTCTGAATTTTCTCATACTTTTAATCTTACTCTACCTGGCACTTTAACGTAGCTCTAACTGACGCTTCTCCAACAATTGTATTTTTTTTTCTTTTTTTAAGGTGGAGTCTCACTCTGCCACTCAGGCTGGAGTGCAGTGGTGCCATCTGGGCTCACTGCAACCTCCACCTCTCAGGTTCAAGTGATTCTCGGGCCTCAGTAGCTGGGATTACAGCTGTGTGCCACCACGCCTGGCTAATTTTTGTGTGTTTAGTAGAGATGGGGTTTCACCATGTTAGCCAGGCTGGTCTTAAGCTTCTGACCTTAAGGAAGCTGCCTGCATTGGCCTCCAAAAGTGCTCAGATTACAGGTGTGGGCCACCATGCGTGGCCTCTATTGAATTTTTTTATTTCAGCTATTGTGTGTTTAAGCACTTGTTCTGGTCTCTAAACACTCTCTTTTTGTAGCCTTCTGCTCTTGTTTCATGGATGTAATATTTTAATCTCAAGTTTCTACAAACTTCACTTATTTTTCACTTTCTTCTACTGCTTGATGATCTGTTTCCTTTAGATTCCTTTATCCTATTTATTTTTAAGGATTTATTTTCGTTTTCTTTCACTTTTTGTTCATGTTTTCTTCATCTTATTGATTTTTTTTTCTGTCTTTCAAGATTTTCCGCAGATGTCCTCAACTAATTATATTTAAGAACAAAGCACTGAAATGCTTTTCGGAGGTTCTTTGTCCACAGGTGTGGCTGTCATGTGGTGAATTTACTGAAGGATTGCCACGTGGAGACCAGATTACTTGATTAGAGAGCCTCCCTTAAATACTGATTGTTTTTATTGGTCTGGCAGCTTCTGCAGAATCCCCCAACCTCACTCCTGCAGTTTTTTGTTTTTTAAGTTATTTAAGGCATCTCCTGCCACAAGCGAAGGGATGGAAGATCAGTATACCAACCATCATTTGATACAAGTGAAGAAGGTGAGCTTAAGGTCCCATATCCTGGCCTGAGTATGGAATAATGGAACAAAGGAGGGTAGCCCTGGTTAGAGGAGGAGGGGGGCTGGTTCAAAGGCTGCTGGAGTAGTTCAGGAGAGAGCTGCTGAGGGTTGGACTTAAAGCAATGGGTGTGAGACAAAGGCTATACAACTGAGGGGTTCGAGAGGGAAGAATCTGGAAACCTAGTGGCTTACTAGATTTAGGAAACAAGGGGGTGGGGGTACAGGAGGGAGATGGGGATTCCTGGATTTCTGGCTTCAGTGACTGGATGTTCACCAAGAGAGGAATAAAGGTGAGGAGCACACACCCCACGGGCAAAGAGGGTGGGTTCTGGTTGGGTTCTGCTGAGATTCGGATACCCACAGGATGGCTGGAAAATAGTTTGATCTATCGGTTGAGTTACCATGGGAGAAAAAAAAAACCTGGAGTTAGACATTTAATAGACATTTAAGTTTGGGATGTTCAGTTTTTTGTTGTTGTGGTGGTGGTGGTTGTTTTGAGCCAAGTTCTCCCCCTGTTCCCCAGGCTGTCACCCCAGCGGTGTGATCACAGCTCACTGAAGCCTCAACTTTCCCAGGCTCACGTGATCCTTCCACTTTAGCCTACCAAGCAGCTGGGACTACAGGTGTGCACCACCATGCCTGGCTAGCTTTTATATTTTTGGTAGAGATAGGCTTTCGCTATGTTGCCCAGGCTGGTTTGAAACTCCTGGGCTCGAGCGATCCTTCTGCCTCAGCCTCCCAAAGTACTGAGATTACAAGCATGAGCCACTGCACCCAGCCAAGTCTGGGAGTTATTATCTATGGGTGATAGGTGGAAGGGAGAGAGTAAACGAGGTCACCTAGAAAGAATGTAAGGGAGAAGGAGAGATGGTGGGGAATGCTGACATTTAAATGATGTCTCACACACACACACACACACACACACACACACAGAGTGAGAGTGAGAGTGTGAGTGTGTAGTGGGAAGGGAAGCCTGACGGGCAAGAGGAGAGAGGGTCTCACAGGTAGGGGTATTAAGGAAGTAAGGTCATGGAAGAGGAGAACTGAAAAGTGAATGTCATACTGAACATCCAGGATGTCACTGGGGCCTGGCGAAGTGGCATGGGCAGAAGGCGGATGGCAGCGTGTTGAGGAGGAAGGCAGCTTGGAGATGGCAAGTGGAGTCAGTTCTTTCCAGAAGCCTAGTTGAGAAAAGGAGGGAAACAGGAATGGTTAGTTAAAGGAAAGCATATGGCTGACAGCAGTTTTTAAAAGGTGGTAACTGTTATATGTGTGTGTATGTATATATAAAATGACAGATAGAGACAGAAAGAGGGAGGCAGCAAGTGGGGCTTCCTTTGCATTGTTTGGAGATGCTCATTCAAACAGGGAGTGACCACAGGCATTGGCAGCGGGTGGGTGTGGCAGGGTATGTGGGTGGGTACAGGGTGCTTGTGGAAGGAGCAGGAAGAATTTGAGAGCTCTGTGTGTCTCGGGACCATCCATACAACAAATTCTTTCTGGGCATTTACCCAGTTCCAGACCCTGTATTTCGTGCTGGGAATAGGGCGATGAAAAACACAACCCCAACCTTGAGAAAGCACACTGCTCATAAGGAAGCTAGACATAGGTTTACCAAAAAATGTTGGGGGACTCCTGCCCCATCGGAGTGGGTGTCAGGAGGTGACTCTAGAGCTCACCCTGGAGCCAGATCTGAAAGGATGAGAAATAATTTTTTCGGGTGGACAAAGTGAGAAGGGTGTATGTGGCTGTGCAGTTTAACCACAAATCTCTAAGAGGCACCTTTGCATGCCTATCGGGCCCGGCACTAGTCACACTGGATTCAAGGCCAGTAAGACGCCACTCCCGCCGAGCGGTATGCAGTATCCAGTGGAGGAGACAAGCAGATGGTTCTGATGTCATCAGCTAAATCTGGGGACGTAGAAGGTAGTTTCTTGTAGAAGGAAACAATATGGGAGAAGGAAAGGCAGGAAGGGCAAGGGCCTTAGGTGCTGCTCTTCTGGGTTACATTGCATCCCCCAAAAAGATGTTTTGAAGTTCTAACCCCTAGTTCCTGTGAATGGGATCTTATCTGAAAATAGGGGTTTAGGCCAGGTATGGTGGTTCATGCTTGTAGTTCCAGCACTTTCGGAGGCTGAGGCGGTTGGATTGCTTGAGGTCAGGCATTCACGACCAGCCTGACCAACATGGTGAAACCCTGTCTCCACTAAAAAAAAAAAAAAAAAAAAAAAAAAAAAAAAAAAAAAAAAAAAAAAAAAAAAAAATTTTGCTGGGCGTGGTGGTGGGTGCCTGTAATCCCGGCTACTCAGGAGCCTAAGGCAGGAGAATTGCTTGAACCTGGGAGGCAGAGGTTGCAGTGAGCACCGATTCACTCCAGCCTGGGTGACAGAACAAGACTCTGTCTCAAAAAAAAAAAAAAGAAAAACACACACTAGTCAAGCACTGGGTGATCCTCTTACACAGACGCAGCCTCTATACAAATGCGGTGTTTGGCCCTCCAGTCTTTCTTATAGGTGATTATAGCTTCCTAGAAATCCACTCCCTTCCTCCAAAAGTGCACCCAGTGGCTTGATTTCTACAGCCTCCTCCTTGTCCCTGGGGCCCCACTTGCTTTGTGAGACTGTGGACCCATCTGTGTGATCATCCAGCCAGCCTGCTCCCTCCCTCCCTCCCTCATTCCTTTTACGGGAGGGACACATTGTAAGCAGACAATGCCACGTGCTTTGCTGACATCAGTTACTACTCCATCTTCCTCATTCCTGTGCTGCTTCTCCCTCCCCTAGGACTAGAAAGTGGCATCTTCTGTATTAATATTTTAAAATGTAGGCACAGAAAATGAAACATTCAAAGACTTGGGATCTCACTGCAAATTGAAAATGAAACAGTCCTATGGGAGTTATTCCCTTTGTCCCCCTCCTCCCCTAGTAGACATGGCCTGAAGTCTACAGGAAATCTGTATCCGATCTCTCCTTAAACTCTCAGAGGCTGGCACTGCCCCCCTTCCTCTTCCCCATGTTGCCAATGTCACCTGTAATGACTAGGGAGAGTAATGGATGTATTTGGGGATAGTAAACATCAGCTGCTTTGGAACCAAGACCAAATCCTGTTTCCATGCAAATGCAGTTTGTAATAAAAGCCTGCCAGGATGGAAGAACAGGGGCTGCTCTTCCTAGCAAATTACCCCCTTTGACAGAGCATTCTTCAAAGTTATCCCAGGAGTGGTCAAAGCAGAGCAGCGCAGCAGCTGTTGAAAGGGTTCACCTCCAAAGGATCTGGATGTGTGGCCACTTCTGTTTAATTAAGAGGTGACAGGGTGGCAAGGAGCTGTTCAGGGTAGCTTAAATATCATAAAACACGAGGTAGGATAGCAGCACTTCTTTGCTTTCTCAACATAGAATAGGCAAAGCCGTATTCTAAAGTAGCATTTGAAGTCATACATTTCACCATCCCAGAATGGTGAAATGAGCTCTTTGCAAATTCTCAACTCTGAAGTGCACAGCAATTGAGTGAAGGAGGAGGAGATGCCGATATTTGCTGTGCGCCTTCTCTGTGCCTGGCGTGACCACAGGACTCGGGGCAGAGTCCCATTTAATCCTCAGAGAACACAGAAAGCTGTCTTCCTGGGAGGAATAACTTCCCACCTCCACTCTGGAGAGGTCAGGAACCTCCTTAAGTTCTCGCAGCTGAGTAACGTGTAATTGGAGTCAGTTCTTTTTTTCCCTAAGCTTTATTGAAGTGTCATTAACAGATAAAACTTATATATATTTTAGGTGTATAATGTGATGATTTGCTTTTTGCATACATTGTGAGATGATTACCACAATCACCTTAATGAGCATATTCATCACCTCACAGAGTTACCGTTTTTTGTTGTTGTTTTATCATTGTTATTTTTGTTGTTTCGAGACAGAGTCTCACTCTGTAGCCCAGGCTGGAGTGCAGTAGCGCGATCTCAGCTCACTGCAACCTCCACCTGCCAGGTTCAAGCCATTCTCCTACCTCAGCCTCCTGAGTAGCTGGGACTGCAGGTGCCCACCACCGTGCCAGGCTAATTTTTATATTTTTAGTAGAGATTGGGTTTTACCATGTTGGCCAGGCTGGTCTTCAACTCCTGACCTCAAGTCATCCGCCTGCCTTGGCCTCTCAAAGTCTTAGGATTACAGGCATGAGCCACCGTGTCCAGCCTACCTTTGGTTTTTAATGGTGAGGACACTTAAGGTCTATGTTCTCTGAAGCCCAAGCTCTTTTCCTATACTATTGCCTACTTTACCTGGTCACTGAAGGAGCACAGGGAGAGAGAGTCAAGGTTATCCCAGAAGAGGGAATATAATTACTTCCAGGCTAATGGATGGACCCCAGCACTACTTGAAAACAGAACTAGGGTTCCAAGAGGCAGAGCTGAAGCAGGACAAGACCCCTCAGGGCTCTGAGAGTCAGAGGTGCTTCCGGAGGAGGGTGTGGTCCAAGAAGAGGAGAATAGTGCTTTGTGCGGAAGTGGCAAACAGATGGTCCCGGCGCCATGTCAACTTCATCCTCCTGACCAGCTGTCACTAGGAAAATGTGCCCTAGGCTGGGAAGGGAGCCGAAGGAAGGAGGGGAGAGAAATTCAGACATAAACATGAGCTTCCAGAGCTTCATTATTTTTCATTCTCCTCCTGCCTCCACTTCTAAATGACAGTGGTCTTCAAGGGGTATAGACAGCAAGCAAGAGCCTCCTGAGTAGCTGGGATTACAGGTGCCTTCCAAGCGAGCGCCTTCCGAGTCAACCATGCACGTCTCTATTACCATGTGGAGTCTCACTCTGTTGCCCAAGTAGAAGTGCAATGACGTAATCTAGGCTCACTATAACTTCTGCCTCCCAGGTTCAAGTGATTCTCCTGCCTCAGCCTTCCCAGTAACTGGGACTACAGGCATGTGCTACCACGCCCAGCTGATTTTTGTATTTTTGGTAGAGACAGGGTTTCTCCGTGTTGGCCAGGCTGGTCTTGAACTCCTGACCTCAGGTGGTCCACCTGCTTTGGTCTCCCAAAGTGCTGGGATTACAGATGTGAGCCACCATGGCCAGCCCAGATGTGGCAGCTGCTGGGCTGAGGTTTGCATCTGTAGTCAATGATTTGTTTGTTGCATTCTGACTGACACCCACTGCTGGGTCATCCCCTGTGGTCCATCTGTGTGCGCTGCTGTTTGCATTTGCCAGCACTGGGCTGATATCTGGCCAGCAGGTAATTGCAGGACCCAAAGGGACTTCCTGCCTCCCGGCAGTATTGCCAGGCACCACAGCACAAGTTTCCCACAGATCTGACTTCAGCCGTTAAGCTCCTTGTAAAGCCGTGTCTCTGTCCAGCAGGCTGGGAGCCAAATCAGAGACAATGTGACACCACTCCTGGGACTGATCACAGGGTATGTGGTCAAAAGCACTTTGATTGAGACAATTATTTTCTTACAGCACTGTGTATGTGTGCTACATGTGGTACACCTTTGAATCAACGGATGGGGGCAATTTCACAATATTTTACAATGTTTTCAAAAAGGATTTTTGACTTTTATAAGTGTTTTTTTTTTAATACTGTCTCCCTGTCTTAAAATTTCTGATAAAAAAAATTGTTTGCAAATCATTCCTGCTCTGTGCTATTAGTAATTATTGCATTTGGAGACCACCTTGATGGCCAGTGATAGCAGTTTGATGAAATGTACCCAGGCAAGGACAGGATCAGAAATAACAGCTAGTGTTTCCTGAAGCTCACTGTGCACCAGGCATGTGCTAAGGGCTCAATTGGCCTTTTTTCACTCATCTGAATAATCTTATGAAGGAAAGGACATTAATATCCCCTTTCATAAACGGAAACACCGAGGGTAGAGAGATGGAGGAATTTTCCTAAGGTCATGAGGGTTTAGATGTGGCTTTTTTATTTTTATTTTTTGAGACAGAGTCTCGCTCCGTTGCCCAGGCTGGAGTGCAGTGGCACAATCTCGGTTCACTGCAACTTCCGCCTCCCGGGTTCAAACGATTCTCCTGCTTCAGCCTCCCGAGTAGCTGAGACTACAGTGGTGTGCTACCACACTCAGCTAATTTTTGGTATTTTTGGTAGAGACAAGCTTTCACCATGTTACAAAGTAATTTGTATACCAAGTGTGAGATATAAATTTGTAGCTGGTTATGATAACAACTTTGCAGATTTTAAAAATCAGTGAGGCATTGCCAAAACAATAAAGCAGGAAGAATTGATTTAAAGTGAGTTGGAAATTTTTTAAACCATCCCATCTCCTCATCTACTCAAAATTTAGATGCTTGTATTTTTCTGTTTTCTCCCTATCGTTATATGTTTTGGAGTTGAACTCCTGACCTCAGGTGATCCACCTGCCTTGGCTTCCCAAAGTGCTGGGATTACAGGCGTGAGCCACCTCTCCCGACCTAGACATGGCAGTTTAACCCCAAAGTATATGCTCAAAGCTACTGTCTTGGAGGTAAAGCTACTTGTCACTGGGTGGTGAGATTGTAGGCATTTTTATATTCATCTTGTTGTCTGTATTTTCTTATTTTTAATATGCACACACTGCTTTTGCAATAGGAAAAAACCCAAAATATGTAACAATACAACACAAGAATCTAAATTTTGAGTAGATAAGGAGATGGGGATAGTTTAAAAATGTTCCAACTCACTGGAAGTCAGTTATTCCTGCTTTACCGTTTTGGCAATACCTCAATAATTTTTTTAATTTGCAAAGTCATTATAATAACCAGGTTTGTATTTATATCTTGTACTTGGTTTACAAATTACTTTGTAATCGACCCTAATTTGTTTTAACAAATTGATGGACATCAACATTTTTTCTAATTTGTCCCTATTCTGTAGACAGAGCTGGAAATAATTAATTGGAAATAAATTAGAAGGTGCTGGGCGCTGTGGCTCACACCTGTAATCCCAGCACTTTGGGAGGCCAAGGTGGGCAGATCACCTGAGGTCAGGAATTCGAGACCAGACTGGTCAACATGGCAAAACCCCATCTCTACTAAAAATACAAAAACTAGCTGGGCGTGTTGGTGGGCACCTGTAACCCCAGCTACTCGGGAGGCTAAAGCAGAATTGCTTGAACCCGGGAGGCGGAGGTTGCAGTGAGCCAAGATTGTGCCACTGCACTCCAGCCTGGGTGACAGAGTGAGACTCCATCTCAAGAAAAAAGGAAGGAATGAGAAGGGAAAACCACAAACTTGAGGGAAATTGAATCATGGAAAAAATAGCGTTAATAAAGCCAGTGCAGCTGGCTTTATTTTATTTTGTTTGGGAATTATGAATCCTTAGGGAAACACAGTAGTTTGGATTGCATTGCCTTCCTGATAAAACGACAGTCAGCCAGATTGCAATGTGGTGGATATTTGTCTTTTTTGGTTGCCCACTGTACGAACCATCTTATGGGGAATTTCCCGTCTTATGAGATACAGCTCACCTCTGGAATAACCAGGTTCCAGACTTCCCAGCCTCCTTTGCAACTGGGCAGGGATGCATGAGCTTAGAAATGCTGATCACATGCACCTGCACATGGCTTTGGATGAGAAGGTAGAGACAGAAAGCAGCAGCGACCACAAGGTATCCGTTCTTGGGCAAGGTGTGGTGGCTCATGCCTGTAATCCCAGCACTTTGGGAGGCCGAGGTAACTTCAGGACCCAAAGAGCAAGGCTCTGTCTCAAAAAAAAAAAAGAAGAAAGAAAGAAAGAAACCATTCCTGTGAGGGTGGTGGCAGCAGCAGTTTTGTCCAGATCCAGAAGACACATGGCAATGATGCTGAAACAGTATCGAGGGGTCCTGGTGCTGATGATGCAGCCTGCAGCACTGACACCCTCAGGGCAGCAGCACCACCATCCTCACTGGGTTAGTTTATGGTGCAATTATGGGATTGCACCTGTTTACCACTACATGGTCATTCTGCCCCTCCTGAGAAGTCTGCAAGTGATTCAATAACCATTTAATAAATTTCATTTCCATTTCAATAGGTCAGAGTTAGTTTTTATTACATGCAAGTGAAACACGTTACCATTGATTTCCATATATTTACCATGTATGCCTTTAATCCAATAGTGTCTCTTTTAATCCAACAGTCTCGCTCTGTTGCCCAGGCTGGAGTGCAGTGGCGCAATCTCGGCTCACTGCAACCTCTGCCGCTCCTGGGTTCAGGCTATTCTCCTGCCTCAGCCTCCTGAGTAGCTGAAACTACAGGTGCCTATCACCACGCCTGGCTAAGTTTTGTATTTTTAGTAGAGTCGGGGTTTCACTTTGTTGGCCAGGCTTGTTTTGAACTCCTGAGCTCAAGTGATCCGCCCGCCTTGGCCTCCCAAAGTGTTGGGATTATAGGTGTGAGCCAGCGCCCCCAGCCCCAATAGTGTCTTTATACTACAAAATGATTGTAGGATTAAAAAATGCATCTAGGATTAAAAGAGTTTTTCAGAAGCTTGGGGCTTTTAAAAATAATACAAGATATTTGCATAACTAATAATGTAAGATATTTGCATGGATGATCTAAACTTAAAATTTTATAGAAGTCATTAAAAAGGATTACAGAGGGATCTTGTTTTTGTTAATAAATTGGGTCATATATTGAAGTTTCCAAAGGACATGAAGATTGGGATGAAAACATTACTTATAATGAATTTCATACTGAGTTATTTTCCCAAATGGCAGTACATTTACATAATAGCAGGAAGTCTTCTGATTTTCCATGTTGCTGTAATTCTAGCTTATTGAGTCCAATAGCATATCATTAATAACTCTTAGGTCAGCCTTGTACCACTATTGAAATCTGTGTCTGGGGAATACCTAAGAGAAAGAAAACACTCTTTTTCCAGCCATCTTCCCTTTCCACACAGAAATATCAAATCACATACAGATGTATTTAGGTCAAGGATTTTGTGAGTTTTCTGACCATGTATTTTAATTGAGGTTTTATATGAGGTTAGGGAGAGGTGGGAGTTCCTGAGCTGGAATCTAGAATGCTGGGTGTTGTTCATGTATAAGATAGTATCCTTTCAGCAAACCTTCCCTGAGTTCCTTTCAGGCTACTCTAGGTGCTGAGGCCATGCATAACTTATATTCAACTCCAAGTAATAGAAAGCCCCAAATAACAGTGGCTTAAATTAGATAAAAGCCTACAAGTAGTCCAGGGCTGATATTCATTCATGTATATGTGTGTCTATGGCTTCATCCTGTCAATGACCCAGGATTCTCCTGTTTTATTGCTCTAGGGGGGGTTGCTTTCTCCCCCAAAGTCCCTTGTGGTCCAAGAGGGGCTGCTGTAGCAGCGACCATTAGGCCATATCACAGCCAGCAGGAAAGCGGAAGCAGACAAGGGCACGCTTCCTCCTTTTAGGATACTTCCTGGTTAGCACTTGATCACATGACCATGTGTAGCTGCAAAGGATACTGGAAAATACAGTCTTTATCCAAGTAGCCATGTGCCCAGCTAAGAACCGGAGTGTCTTTAATGGAGGATGAAGAAAAGAGTGAACTCCTAAAGACAATTAGCTGCCTCCATCCCAAGCAGTTATAGAGAATTAGAGTTTATCTTCTAAGGGAGGAAATCAACATGTACACTGTCGACTACCTTCTTGCAACGTATTAAATGTGGTTATAGTGATGTACTCAAAGGGCTATGGGAGTGGCAAGAAGGGAGAAGCAGCCTGGTAGAATGTAGAGGCCTAGAGCTTGCTCTAGAGCTTGACTTCCAGGGCTTGAATTCATTTTTGGCATTTCCTAGCCATGATGGCCTTAGGCAGATTCAAAATCTCTTTGAGCTGCAACTCCTCACCCTATCTTCTGCTTCCTAGGGTTACTAAGTAAAATACGGATACTCAGTGTTCCAATGCTTATACTAAAAAAGTGTTATTTATCTTAAATTTAATTAAGTGTCCTGTTTGCTTTTTTATTTATTTGTTTGCTAAATCTAGCAACTCTACCCCTTTCCCATCTGTAAGATGAGTTATTCAATGTAATAAAAACATAATGAATACACAAATACTGATTCCCAGAGAGCTTGTTATATGCTAGGTATTGTTCTAGGAATAGGGATTAAACTTACACTGCGGGGTTATTTGAGGATTAACCAAAAACACACCTGTAAGTAGCTGGGCCTGGAGGAGGCTCAGAGCTCATGGACTGGTTCTATGGCTGCTGCCCCTACTCTTCGGCCTTTGGAAATCTCTGATGGAGAAGAGGCTGGGGGACCCATGCAGAACAACTTCCGACAGGGGTGTTTTGGAACCTGTGACAGGGTTGATGGATGCTGACCATCTTGAGTGGCCACAGGAGGGGTCTTGCTCACCCTGAGTCCCAGGCCATTGTGCTTGCTTCTCTAGAAAGCCTTCTGGGGCCACTCAGGCTGAAGCCATCTCCCCAACCTCTGGATTCATCATATGTGTCTATATTTCCTTCTTGGTCCTTATGAGAAAGAAATACTTATACTTTCTTGTTGGAAACAGATCCTTGGTACCACAAAGAAAAATCAGCACTGAGACAAAGGATCTCTCTGCAAGGCAATTTTTACTTCCTGCAGGAGGGGTACCCTTGCCAGCCATCTTGCCACACAAGAGTACAATGAACAAAGAAAAAGCAGACATATTTATCCCTTATGCATTTGGGGTTGTTCTTACTGCTGTGTCTGATCACCATTGGTTGGAGCCAGACCTCACAATCTAAACTAAAACCCGATTGGCTAACAACTTGAAACTTTTCTAAACAGGTAAAAGAAATGGAGAACAAAAAGGAAGTACAAATAAGGAAGGGACAGGGGCTGCAAGCTGGGACATGCCTGTGAGCACGTCCAGCACAGGTATCTTGGTTAAAGTACAAGGACATAGAATGTACTACGTGCCTGTAAGCATGGCGTGTCTAACAGCTACATAGGATAGGGCTTAACAAAGAGTTATTAGCAAAAAGCAAGAAGGCTTTGAAGAAAGTTTTTAAAACAAACTATTATTTCTAACAGTTATAATTTATTCTTTAACAGAAAAGGAAACTTTGAAGGGAACTCCTCTACTTTCCACACTTCTTTTGTTCTGTAAAAGGTTTGAGATGACCTAGTTGGCAATTTCTTGTTGACTGCATTGGCACAGATCTTGTATTTACCTTTCTCTCTCTTTTTTTTTTTTTTTTTTGAGATAGGGTCTTGCTCTGTCACCCACGCTGGAGTACAGTAACGTGATCACAGCTCACTGCAACCTTGACCTCCTGGGTTCAAGTGATCTCTCCGCCTCAGCCTCCCAAATAGCTGGGACTACAGATGTGTGCCACCATGCCTGGCTAATTTTTGCATTTTTAATAGAAACAGGGTCTTGCCATATTGCCCAGGCTAGTTTCAAACTCCTAGGCTGAAGCTATTTGTCTACCTCGGCCTCTCAAAGTGCTGGGATTACAGGCATGAGCTACTGCATCTTGCCATTTCTCTTTCTTTCTTTGATTATCTCTTGTAGTATTTGATGTTCTGTGGTTTCTCTGCCTTGTTTGTAAACTTCTTAAATTCTAAGGCCATGGCCCACAACTCACAAAAAGTAGTCTTTAGCATCTCCTGAGAGGCAAATCGACCCCACCCATCTTTAGTGTCTTTGGATGGGGAGTTAGTTTCAGCCCCTCCCATTCCTCTCCCTGGCACCAGCTGGAGAAGCCTATAGAGTCCTCCCCTGGTCTGCCCACTGACCACAGTGCTATCAGCAGGCTGCATAGCTCTGCAGGTAACCCCGGGAGCTGCCATGGTGGACAGAGGGAGGCTGTGAAAATGGTAGGGCAGTCCTCCTTTAAGATACTTTAATATGGCCGGGACCAGCATTACGCCTGTAAACCCAGCATTTTGAGAGGCTGAGCTGGGCAGATCACTTGAGGTCAGGAGTTCAAGACCAGCCTGGCCAACACAGTACTAAAAATACAAAAATCAGCCAGTTGTGGTGGCAGGTGCCTGTAATCCCAGCTACTGGGGAGACTGAGGTAGGGAGAATTGCTGGAACCCGGAGGTGGAGGTTGCAGTGAGCCGAGATTGCACCACGGCACTCCAGCCTGGGCAACACAGCAACACTTTGTCTCAAAAAAAAGAAAAAAAAAAAAGATACTTTAGTATTAGGCCTCTAAGATCTTGTTTGAATCAAGGGTTGTGAACTCTCCTGAATTTATATACAAAGCTGGGATATACACAGACACACACACACACATACATTTGTGTTTTCAGGGGAGAAATATCTAATTTATGTCAGTTTTTCAACAGGGTTTCCAACTAAAGAAGTTTAAGAGTAACCCTTCTAGAGACAACCCTTGTTTCTTATTTGTATTGCAGCTTTGGCTGGGCCCCATGCCTCCCTCCTTACAGGGGAATGGCGCCTGTTTTTTGGTGTGCCGCCCTGTTTAGATCTCTTCTGTATTCACCCCTGCCTTCCCGCCTGGCAGCTGGTGGGCATAGGGGGTGCTCTGGGAGTGCAGATCATCTTGACATGACTGTAAGTTACATGATTAAGAAGGTAAATCTGCTAGGGGAAGGAGAGAGAGAGAGATGATTCCTATTAGCATCTGAAACCAATTATAAATGCTTCTGCATTAACCGCAGCTGGGGATTTTCCGTGCCACTGCATACACAATCGGGAACTGATTGCGCTAGAATGCAGAACAGCAGGAGAAAACAAAAGGGAGCAGGGGCTTTACTGGCCCTTGAATAAGGAGTGAAGCTTTATGCCCTTCCCAACACAGTAGGATACTGTTTTCTTTCCCTAGATCTGGGGTTGAGAAACTTCTGTAAATGGCCAGAGAGTAAATATCTTCTGCTTTGTGTGTGGACCAAACAGCTTCTGTCACAACTATTCGGCTCTCCTATTGCAGAAAAAACAGCCACAGATGATACATCAAAAATCATGCATCAATGACTGACCATGGTCTTTTTTTTTTTTTTTTTTTTGAGACTGAGTCTCACTTTATTGCCCACACTGGAGTGCAGTGGTGCAATCTTGGCTCACTGCAACCTCTGCCTCCCAGGTTCAAGCGATTCTCCTGCCTCAGTCTCCCTAGTAGCTGGGATTACAGGTTCCTGCCACTACGCCTAGCTAATTTTTATATTTTTAGTGGAGATGACATTTCACCATGTTGGCCAGGCTGATCTCAAACTCCTGACCTTAAGTGATCCGTCCGCCTCGGCATCCCAAAGTGCTGGGATTACAGAAGTGAGCCAGCGTGCCCAGCCCCAATAAAACTTTATTTATAAAAACAGCCAGACTTAGCCTGTGAGTTGTAGTATACCAAATCTTGCACTCACTTTTAGGTGGGCCCAGTTCACTCCTTTCTCCCTTCCTTTGAAAGCTTCAGGCTGCTCTGCTGATGGAGTAGCCGTTCTTCATTCCTTTGCTTTCTTAATAAACTTGCTTTCACTTAAAAAAAAAAAAAAAAAAAAAAGTAAGTAAGTAAGTTTCAAACAGTACAGGTTAGCACCCACCCTTCCCCCCGTGGCTCCAACCCAGTTCCTGCGGTAGGGGGAGGAACACTGCCTTCCTAGAGACACCCTCTTTGTAATTGATCTTGACATTTTCTGGACTGAGTTCTGTACAACCCAGTTCTTGACAAAGAGCATTTTAGCTGACTTTTCTTGTTGACAACTCTTGTTTCATGAGCCTATTCGAATGGTCCCCCTGCAACTCCATCTAGCCATATAAGCTTTTCCAATCTGTGCTGATGGGTTCCTGGAGACAGGATGTGGAACCCAGAGCTCCTCAAGGGCACTGCTGTCCAGAGCCTCACCTACAAGGATAGTCCCTACTCAAACCCAGGCAGCACAGCTCTCATGGGTTCAGCTACCCTCTCACAGGCTTGTTTATGAAAACAAAAAAATTAAAGGTGTATAATTATACATTCATGTATATGCGTGTCTATAGCTTCATAAAATTGTGGTATAAACACATAATGTATAATTTACCATCTGAACTATTTTTAAGTATGTAGTACAGTAATGGTAAATATATGTACATCAAGCGCAAAAGACCTCTAGGATGGTTTATATTATGAAACTGAAACTCTGTATCCATCAAATAACTCCCCCTTTCCCCGCTCTTAAGCCCAGCCCCTGGCAACCGCCATCCTGCTTTCTGTTTCTACAAATTGAATTGCTTCAGATACCTCGATATAAGCGGCACATTGTGTAGTTATTTGTTCTTCTGTTGACTGGCTTATTTCGCTTTGCATAATGTTCTCAAGGTTTTTCTATAGTGTAGCATAAGACGGATTTTCCTCCTTTCCAAGGCTGAGGAGTAAGCACAGACCACATTGTCTTTATCCATTCATCCATGGATGGACATTCAGGTTGCTCCTACCTCTTGGCTATTGTGAACAACGCTGCAACAAAGGTGTGCAGCTATCTCTTCAAGATCCTGTTTTCAATCCTTTGGGGTATACATCCAGAAGCAGGATTGGTAGATCTTATGGTAATGCTATTTATAATTTTTTGAGAAACCTCCATCTAGTTTTCCATAGCAGCTGCGTCATTTTGCATCCCCACCAACACGCTTATAGTTTTCACGTTTTTTTAAAAAGGAAAAAACCGTAACCAGGATCATCTGCAAAGTTTTATTCACTATTCATTCACAACTATTTTGGCTAGACAGTGGGGTGTTACATTGAACCAGTCAAATCGCTGCCCTCTTGGAGTTATAGTGTTTTTGGGGAGATAGTAAATAAATAGACATATAATTCTGCTAGAGAAATAGAAAAGAGTTTAATTTAGCTACATTTGGTGGGGGAAAGTGGTGTCAGGGATTCCAGAATAAAAATAGAGGGAGCGGCCCTTGCTACAATCCTTCCCAGGTCAGGCTTCTGCAGAAACTTAATTGGAGCCAACTGTTATAAGCCTACTCACGGGTCTTAAAAAAAAATTGAAATGAGGGGACAAGGTCCATGGCTTATGCCTCTAACCTTGAGCCCAGGAGTTCAAGGCCGCAATGAGCTATGATTGCACCACTGTATTCCAGCCTCGGTGACGGAGCTAGACCCTGTGTCTGAAATAAATTAATAAATTAATAATAATAATAAATTAAGGTGAAATTCACATAACATAAAATTAACCATTTAAATTGAACAATTTGGTGGCATTTGGTATATTCACAATGTTGTACAACTACCACCTGGATCTCTTTTCAAAAACATTTTAGTCACTCCAAAATAAAACCCTATACCCATAAAACAGCCATTACCTCATTATCTATCCCCTAATCTGGCAGCCCTAATGACAACCACCAATCTGCTTTCTCTCTCTTTTTTTTTTTTTTTTTGGAGATGGAGACAGAGTTTTGCTCTGTCACCCAGGCTGGAGTGAATCTTGGTTCACTGCAACTTCTGCCTCCTGGGTTCAAGCAATTCTTCCGCCTCAGCCTCCTGAGTCGCTGGGATTATAGGCACCCCCCCATCATGCCTGGCTAATTTTTGCAGAGACGAGGTTTCACCATGTTGGCCGCGCTGCTCTTGAACTCAGATGATCCGCCTGCCTTGGCCTCCTAAAGTGCTGGTATTACAGGATTGAGCCACTGCCCCCATCCCAATCTGCTTTCTCTTTCTACAGCGTTACCTATTCTGGCTGTTTCTTACAAATGGAATTGTACAATATGTGGCGTTTTGTGTCTGGCTTCTTTTACTGAGCATATTGTTCTGGAGGTTCACCTGCGTTGTGGCACGGATCAGCACTTCATGTCTTTTCGTGACTGAATAATAATATTCTATTGTATGGATATATGCCATTGTGTGTTCCCATTCATCAGCTGATGGACATTTGGGTTACTTCTACTTTGTGCCTGCTGTGAATAGCACTGGCGTGAACATTTAGGTACAAGGATTTGTTTCTCTGTTTTCCATTCTGGAGTATACTATGATCACAGACTTTTTGCAACTTAGGATTCTCTTGGGTTCCATCCATTGTAAGAAGCAGAGGGTGACGTGACTTGGCTTAGTGAGTTAGTGAAGCTTCAAAGCTGAACTGGGACTGAGATTTCCAGGCAGCTCTCATCACTGCATATGCTATAGTTTCATTTCCATCCCCTTCCCTGCCTTCCCACTGCTGTTCTAAGGGAGCTGGAGGTAGAATCAAGCTGTCCTTGGCATCAGCGGTTGGGCTCTGACCTCATATCTCTCCCATGTAAAGCTTTTTTTTTTTTTTTTTTTTTAAAGACGGAATCTCACTCTGTCACCCAGGCTGGAGTGCAGTGGTGTGATCTTAGCTCACTGCAACCTCCACCTCCCAGGTTCAAATGATTCTCCTGCCTCAGCCTCCCCAGTAGCTGGGATTATAGGTGCCTACCACCATGTCCACCTAATTTTTGTATTTTTAGTAGAGACAGGGTTTTGCCATGTTGGTCAGTCTGGTGTTGAACTCCCGACCTCAGGTGATCCAACTGCCTCAGCCTCCCAAAATGCTGGGATTACAGTTGTGTGCCCAATGTAAGGCCTTTTGTGTAGCAGCCTTTGCTTTGGAAGCAGTGATAGGTGTTATGGGCAGTGGAGGTGACCAGGGGAGGTTGTGGAAACTGCTGCTACAGGAGGAAAGCACACAGTCTCTCTGGTAGATCTCCTTTCATGGATCCTGCTAGTGGATCCCCTTGGGCAGGAAAGAGATCCTTGCCCTGGGATTGGGATCCAAGAGATTCTAGGATTCACTGAGCAGGTGGCAGAGGAGGCCACAGTCCTTGGTGCTGATGTTCTCTTTTCAGATGCTTTCTACTTTAGGGAGAGTGATTTGTTAAGCTCGAGCATCATTTTTTTGGTGCTATCTGGGAGTGCCATCATTGGTAAAAAGCAAGAAAGAGGAAAATGGGGCTGGGCACGGTGGCTCACGCCTGTAATCCCAACAGTTTGGGAGGCCAAGGTGGGCGGATCACCTGAGGTCTGGAGTTTGAGACCAGGCTGGCCAACATGACAAAATCCCATCTTTACTAAAAGTATAAAAATTAGTCAGGCGTGGTGGTGGACGTCTGCAATCCCAGCTACTCAGGGGGCTGAGGCAGGAGAATCACTTGAACCTAGGAGGTAGAGGTTGCAGTGAGCCGAGATTGTGCCACTGCACTCCAGCCTGGGCGACAAGAGTGAGATTCCATCTCAAAAAAAAAAAAAAAAGAGAGAGAAAGAGAAAAATGGGAGATTGAGTGGGGAAAAAAGAACAGAGCCTGCAGAGTAGAAAAAGCAAGCAGAAAAGAGACATTGCCAAAGTGGAGAGGCCGTGCCTCCTACAGGCCCAACAGCTCAGTTGCCTGACTCTGTCTTTGACCTTGAGGGGCGGAATTTTCTCCAGCACTTAGCAAAGAACCCAGCGTGTGGTAGATGCTCATAATGAGTCAGTTGGCACAAATGAGTGATGTCTTCCACTGGAACGAGGCTGGGATGGGGCACGTGGAGCTCAGCAAGCCGCACCAAACCTGAATCTTAGGGACTCTTTCTCCCTGAGACGGTAAATCATTTGTTGGGCATCCAAGTAACTCAGTTACCTGTGCTTCAGACGGAACCATTGAAATGTCAGCTAGTTTAGGTTCAATTTTGAAAATAATCATGTTTCCTGCCTAGGTCACTCTGGCCTCAGGTTCTCAATGCTCTGATTGACAGAAGTTGCGAGAGCTCTGTATTCACTTAATTAGTGTAATGGACAGACTGGCCCGTGGCATCCCTGGGCAGAGCTGCTTTTATTTTCCACTATATTCCTTAGGCATAACTGACCACTGGGGAACATCTGCATTATCTAATTTATTCCTTTGGAGCATTTAATTTTGGCTGATTGCTGCTTAAAGGTCATTTCCAAATAAATGTGGAATGAAAGGTCACTGTACCCAGCTGAAAAATTATCATAAAGTCATTTTGGTACCATTCAGTACCACTGCTGACCTCTTCTGCCGGCCAGCAGAACCTGTTCCAGGGATAATTGTCTTGCCTTTTGCTTCTGAGCTCTGGATTCGGGGATGTAAGTTAGCAATTCGATGGCACCAGGTCCAAATGTCATCACACATCTTTATTTATTGAAGTGCAGGTTAAGCTGTGGAAACCAGGAGATAGGATTAAGTCATTTCCAGAAACCACCAAGGAGTAATACAAGCCCTGGCCGGCACTGCTGAACGACAGTGCTCCTGTCCCTGAAAAATCAGATGCCTGAAGACCAGTAGAAGAAAGAGCAGATTTGCTGAGCGGTATTTTGGAAGAACATAAGGAAGGGAAATGACAGCAAAAGACTAGGGAAGTTTGCCTTTGTATTTTCAAATAGTAAAGAAGGAAAACACTTCAAACCAAGACTTGTCAATTTACTGCCAGTCCTGGGGCATGTTCCTAGAATAGTAGTTTGTGTGTACTTGAGAGGAAATACTGGAGGGAGAAATGAGATGCTGTGTTGAAGTTCTATCAGTTTCCCCACTGGCTTAGTGGGCAGGTAGACGGGGTGAACGTCATGAGCATTGCATGTTGCGATGTCAGCAAGGCATTCACCAGAATGCTTGGGTAAGCGAGGTGGTGCCCACGGGGGCAAGAGCCCAGTGAGGTGTGGGTCACAACAGAGGGACGGGTATGTGCCATGGGTCACCATGGTGAGGAAAAGATTGTGGTCAGGAGGATCAAAAGGATTATGGAGGAAAGCAAAAGGCCCTGTGAATTGGAGACAGAAGGCGTAGAATAGCGGAGGACACAGAAGTGAAATTGGTGGTTGGGAGAGTTTCGAGAGAGGTGGGTTCTGTAGAGAAGGTAGAATTCCAAGGGCTTGCTTACATTTAGAATGGGGCAAAGCTTCTGTGCTAAGAGCTTTACATGTACCCTTCATACATCACGTCAGCACTATGAGTTTGCCCACTGGATAGATGAAATAGAGGCACAAGTTAATAAGAGGCAGATGCATGCTAGGATCCTGGCGGTCGGACTCCAGGGCTCCCGCGATGAACCACTGTCCCACCTGCCTCTCCGAGGATATGGCTGGTGCGTTAGCATCCAGGAAGTCCTCAAATACTGGGGGAAGATACCAGTGAAGTGCCATTTATTACCTATCAGATTTGGGGGAAAAAAAAAGAATTACAACTCACTGGTAATGGAAGTGAAATTCGGAGAACGCTTTCAGGAGTGTAATTTGGCAATATCTATCAAAGTAAAACATGCACACACCCTGTGACCCAGCTCGCACTTCTTGGAGTGCATCCTGTAGAAATACCTTCCTTCGTGCTAAAAGATAGGTGCCTAAGAAGTATCATTAGAGGCTGGGTCGGTAGCTCACACCTACAATCCCAGCACTTTGGGAGGCTGAGGTGAGAGGATTGCTTGAGCCGAAGAGTTTGAGATCAGCCTGGGCAACAAAGCAAGTTAAAAAAAAAAAAAAAAAAATCTGGGCGCGGTGGCTCACACCTGTAATCCCAGCACTTTGGGAGGCTGAGGTGGGTGGATCACTTGAGGTAGGAGTTCAAGACCAGCCTCGCCAATGTGGTGAAACCCTGTCTCTACTAAAAATACAAAAATTAGCCGGGTGTGGTGGCACACACCTGTAATCCCAGCTACTTAGGAGGCTGAGGCAGGAAGATTGCTTGAGCCTGGGAGGCAGAGGTTGCAGTTAGCCAAGATCACGCCACTGCACTCTAGCCTGGGTGACAGAGCAAGACTCCGTCTCAAAAAACATTTTTTAAAAAAAGAAAGAAAGAATAGTCGTTAGAGCATCAGACGATGCAAAATGTCAGAAACATCCTCAAAGTCCTTCTGGAGGGGACTGGCCAATTTTTACACAGTCCAGCTCCACAATGGAGCACCGCAGACATGACAAAGAAGGAAGAGGGAGAGTGATGTGAAACCCTTTGGGAAGGCATCTATGACATGCCGCTAAAGCGAAAAAGACACGTTCCAGAGTAAGATATATGTAATAAAATATGACCATATAGTTTAGTAATTATGTAGTTAATGTAATTGTAATTCACATAATTTTATCTATATGTATAAATTTACGTTTATATAAGTAAATATACACAAATACATGTAACATTAAATAATTAGAAATTATACGTATATATGTGTACATACATTTGGGTGTGTTTATAGAGAGG
This sequence comes from Alouatta palliata, assembly GCA_004027835.1. Taxonomy (NCBI): domain Eukaryota; kingdom Metazoa; phylum Chordata; class Mammalia; order Primates; family Atelidae; genus Alouatta; species Alouatta palliata. Next base: position 9,118 of record PVKV010012527.1, on the reverse strand, counting down.
TAAGTATATGCGTGTATATGTATGTGTATATATGCATGTGTATACATCTATATCTGTACATGTTTGCATATGACAGTAAAACATTTTAGGAGGAAATATCCAAGCTGTCTGCAGTGGTTACCTCTGTTGGTGAAGATAAAAGGAGGATTTTATTTTTTACTTCAATTTTATTTTATATTTTATTTTATTTTTTGAGACAAGATCTTGCTCTGTTGCCCAGCCTGGAGTGCAGTGGTGTGATCTCGGCTGACTGCAGCCTCCACCTCCTGGACTCAAGTGATCCTCCTGCCTCAGCCTCCCAAATAGCTGAGACTGCAGGCACATGCCATCATGCTTGGCTAGTTTTTAAACATTTATTTTTTTGTAGAGACGAGGGTCTCACTATATTGCCCAGGCTGGCCTCGAACTTCTGGACTCAAGGAATCCTCCCGCCTTCCTCTCCCAAAGTGCTGGGATTATAGGTGTGAGCCATCACACCCAGCCTACTTTTTACCTTTTTACCTTACATGCGGGCGGGTGGGCGGGAAGGAATGAGGGAATGGTGGGTTATATCGGTGACTTTTCTTTCTCCTTTGTTCTTTTTGGTATTTTCCAAACTGGAGAAGGAGCATGAGGCACAGAGTGAGAGGAATGAGCCCCGTGTGCAGACAGAACCATTGTTCCCACAACAAGCAGGGAGGGCCAAGACTTCCTGCTCTTATCAGGACACTCAAGCCTCAGCACACTCTGTGAGAGCATGTTGAGAGTAGAGAGCAGAGTGCAGAGAGCTAGCGGGTGGTAAGGACCTGAGCTCGGTCAGAGGAAGAACGGCTGGAAAAGGTGATTTTTAGGAGCAAGCAGGGAAGGGTTGGGAAGACCTGAACGCTGCTTTTATATGAGTGGGAAAAGATCGATGAGGCCTCAGAGGCAAAGCTAAAGCTCCTGGGTAGCAATTCTCTGGAAAGAGACACTACCCTTTTAATCGATTGGCAGCAGGGTCCCTGTCACAGGTCAGGTCTGGAAAGCAGGGGTGCTTCCACTGGTAGGGGATGTCGTGGGGATGTTGTGGTTCAGCCTTCGACTCCAAGAAGCCAAGGCTCTGCTGTGCCTCTTCCCTGACACCTGAGGGATTTGTGGCCTCCCGCCCCCGAGTGTTCCCAGGCCTGTTATTCAGGCTTTATGCGCTTTACACTTTCATGCACGAACATTGCTTTGCGCATAGTAAAGCATTAGCTAGCACATGTAGGTTTTTTTGTTTTTTTGTTTTTTGCTTTTTTTTTTTTTGCGATGAAGTCTCACTCTCTTGCCCAAGCTGTAGTGCAGTGCTGCGATCTCAGCTGACTGCAACCTCTACCTCCCAGGTTCAAGCGATTTTCTTGCCTCAGCCTCCTGAGTAGCTGGGACTACAGGCGCATGCCACCACGCCCCACTAATTTTTGTATTTTTAGTAGAGACGGGGTTTCACTGTGTTGGCCAGGCTGGTCTTGAACTCCTGACCTCATGATCCACCCCCCTTGGCCTCCCAAAGTGCTGGGATTATAGGTGTGAGCCACCACACCAGGCGGGATTTATTTCTTTAGGTGCTGAGGATTCCAGGCTGAACAATGTCACCATTGTCTTCCTACCCTGGAGCTGACATGCTCATAGGGAAGACAGATGGACCAAACAAACACCACAACCCCTCTCCCTGGCCCCTACCATTGAAAACAATAAATGAAAAATCTACAGGTTACTTGTTCTCACATGCTGATCCCAGAATCCATATCCTTATGCATGACTTTCTCATTCAGTGAGTGTTTAATGATCACCTCTGTTTAAAAGCAATCCCATTGTGCAGGAGGCACCATCTCATTGACCCTCAAGTTCCCAAAGGTCATTCTGGCAGCAGGATTTTCTGATTATCTGATGCCCAAACAGGGAGAAGGGGCTGTCTCTCTTTCCAGGCTGGGGCTGGCTTCAGGAGGCCAGGCCGGCGGGCTCAACCATTGTCACTCCCTGTGAAACACACAGCTCCCCTGCATTAACTTCGTTGACGTCAACCACTAGGCTGACCTTCCGATTCCCTCTAGATTCGCCTTATGTGGCTGCAAAGTAATTATTTTATGTGTCTAGTCAATTCCTGTAAGATCATGCAGGGAACTCAGAGCTCAGGCCCTAAGAAGGCAGACAAGAAGAGAAAGAAATCTTGTTGAAAGTCAGAATTGGGGCTGCTTATCACGTGCATGTCATTTCACTTTCTCTGTTTTCATGACTTACCTAAGAACCCTGGGGAGCCAGTGGCTCATGCCTATAATTCTAGTACTTTTGGAGGCTAAGGATGGTGGATTGCTTGAGGCCGGGAGTTCGAGACCAGCCTGGCCAACATGGTGAGACCCCGTCTCTCAAAAACAAAAACAAAACAAAACACAACACCCGGTCTCATGTACAAAAAATACATAAAGAAATTAATTGGATGTGGTGGTGTGTACCTGTAGTCCCAGCTACTCGGTTGGCTGAGGCAGGAGAATTGCTTGAACCTGGGAGGCAAGGTTGCAGTTAGCCAAGATTGCGCCATTGTTCTCCAGCCTGGGCGACAGAGCAAGACTCTATCTCAGGAAAAAATAAAAAAGGATCCTGGGATCCTAGGTACAATAGAGGGGCTGGTTCCTGATTCTCAGGCTCTTACAGATGCTCTGCATCAGTTCACTGTCATGGGTGGAAGCCACATAGCAGTGTATAGCTGTGGTCCAGATGTCCAACTTACTTAGCCCGGCCGCTGATCCTATATTTTATTTTAGACATGCTGTAATTGGAGAGGAGCATCAGTTAGTTGGAGAGAATGCAGAAAGAAGCCACAGTGATGCTGAGAGCATTAGGAAATGGGGAGGTCAGAGGAAGAACCTCGTGGAGGAAAATAAAGCTGAGAAAAGGCCAATTCATGATCTTTGAGCATGGAACACACTATTGCGTGGCGGCTGGCTGTGTCGTGGCCTTGCTGAAAAGGTTTAAGCTCTCACGAAAGAGTCAGGTTAGCTGAGGCAAAGTTAGACAGTGGAATTCCACATTTCATGGAAACTAAGACTCTGCCAACCCAAGAAGGCATTATTATTTTGTGAACCATCAAGAAAGAAAAAAAAAAAGCATGTAGTCCAGAACTAATACTTGCTTATACTTAGAATATTTAATGTTTACTTATTAAAAGAGCTCTTTTATGGTTGGATGTGGTAGCTCACACCTGTAATCCCAGCACTTTGGGAGGCTGAGGTGGGAGGATCACTGGAGGTCAGGAGTTTGAGAGCAGCCTGGCCAACACGATGAAACCCCATCTCTGCAAAAATACAAAAGTTAGCTGGGTGTGGTGGCGGGTGCCTATAATCCCAGCTACTGGGATTATACTGGGAGGCTGAGCCAGGAGAATGGCTTGAACCCAGGAGGCAGAGGTTGCAGTGAGCTGAGATCACGCCGCTGTACTCCAGCCTGGATAACAGAGAGACACACTGTCAAAAAAAAAAAAAGAAAGAAAAGAAAAATGAGCTCTTTCAGACTTAGTTTTATCATGTACTGTGCCTACTCATAAAGAAAGCTATACATCTATGCATACATATATACATTTTGCATGCGTATAAAGGAAACATAATGACATTAATTGGAAGAGGAATCACTTCCTAAAACTTTCTCATATTTGAATATGATGCTTCTCAATCGCTTTTCAAGTCAGAGTACTGGAGATAGTATTTTTTCATACATTATATCATCATCTTTGTCTAGAACGTCAGTGATATGGCATTTCTTAAAAGATTCCGTCAAAGAACTAAAGGCCAGGCTGGGTGCGGTGGCTCTCGCCTGTAATCCCAGCACTTTGGGAGGCCGAGGCAGGTGGATCACGAGGTTAGGAGTTCGAGACCAGCCTGACCAACATGTCTCTACTAAAAATACAAAAATTAGCTGGGCGTGGTGGCATGCGCCTGTAATCCCAGCTACTCAGGAGGCTGAGGCAGGAAGAATTGCTTGGACCCGGTAGGTGGAAGTTGCAGTGAGCTGAGATCTCGCCACTACACTCCAGCCTGGGTGACTGGAGTGAGACTGCATCTCAAAAAAAAAAAAAAGGCCATTGTTGCTGATATCGATTTAAATCAAGTTTGTCAATTTAAGTCAGATATGTAGAGCAGCATTTCTCGGCTTGAGCCTACATCTGAGCATCCTGGAGGCTTGAGACAGAGGTTGCTGGACACCACTTCCAGAGATTCTTTATTTATTTATTTTTGAGACAGAGTCTTGCTCTGTCACCCAGGCTGGAGTGTGGTGGTGTGATCTCAGCTCACTGCAACCTCCGCCTCCCAGGTTCAAGCGATTCTCCTGCCTCAGCCTCCCGAGTAGCTGGGATTACAGGCACCCGCCATCATATCTGGATAATTTTTGTATTTTTGTAGAGACTGGGTTTCATGTTGGCCAGGATGGTCTCAATCTCTTGACCTCAAGTGATCCACCTGCCTCTGCCTCCCAAAGTGCTAGGATTACAGGCCTGAGCCACCGCACCCAGCCCACTCTCAGACGTTCTGACTCGGTAGGTCTGGCATGGAGCTCGAGAATGTGCATTTCTTGCCAGCTGCCAGGTGACGCTAATGGTGCTGGTCCAGACACCACACTCTGAGTAGCACTGATGCAGGGTAGGGCTGGCCCACTCTGCACCTTCAGGAATGTTTCCGGAGACATTCGATTCCCTACCACCTCGCCTGTTCTCCATGACCATCAGTCTTTTATGGGCCAAAAGGATACCCCTCTGCTTCTCCTGGATTTTCCTCCTAACCTTCCAGACCATCCTGAGAGTTTTTTGCAGGCGCTTCTGATGTTGGTACATCATCAGGGCCTGATGGCCGCATCCCACCTTACACCTGTCTGATGGCCATTGTGCAAGACGAATCCAGATTTCCAAGATGCTGAACTGGGGGTGGGAGGAGGGAGGAGAAAGTGCATCTTAAAATGGACAAATGCAGTCATTAATTTCCTTTACGCGCCTTGAGGAAGGGTGTGGCCCAGGCCAGCCTGCAGGCAGAGATGGGAGCGGCTTCTCAGTCCATAAGCCTCCTGGGGCTACCCAGACAGTAAACAGCACCTGCTCACAGCAGGCACCATCGCTGTAAGTGGCCCGTCTGGTATGGCCTTCTGCCTCTTGTGACAATGGCGGGGGACTGGGCCAGATGGCTCACTCTGATGATTTTAATGTTAACTATGCAGTCTTTTTTTATTTTATTTTATTTTTAACAATGCTGCTAGAAAACCTCCAATATTGTTCAGCATGGCACACTAATAAAAAGGCAAAAGGTCTTTCTTGCACTCTGTGGCTGAAATAATAAAGAGCAGCTGTAAGTGGTGGGGCAGACGGCATGAGTCCCGGCAGCTGAGGACTGCTTGTCTTTATTAGTGTCACTGGCAGACGGCTTCCCCTTCGACATGGGGTGGGCCCGCGGGTCACCCAGCTGGTGCTCTCCAGGAGCCTGTTGGGATCGGTGTGGCCTTGTTTTCAGGGCTTTTTTGTTGTTTTTTTTGTTAGACAGGGTCTCCCTTTGTCACCCAAGCTGCAGTGGAGTGGTGTGATGTCGGCTCACTGCAGCCTCCACCTCCAGGTCTCAAGCGATTCTTCTGCCTCAGCCTCCTGAGTAGCTGGTACCACAGGGGGTGCCACCATACCCCCACTAATTTTTAAATTTTATATAGAGACAAGGTTTCCCAAGCTGGGCATCATGGCTCATGCCTCCTCGCCTGTTCTCTATGACTGACCATCCATGACCACGAGGTCAGTGGTTTGAGACCAGCCTGACCAACATGGTGAAACCCCATCTCTACTAAAAATACAAAAATTAGCTGGGCATGGTGGCACGTGCCTGTAATCCCAGCTACTTGGGAGGCTGAGGCAGGAGAATCGCATGAACCTGGGAGACGGAGGTTGTGGTGAGCTGAGATTGCACCACTGCACTCCAGCCTGGGTGACAAAGCAAGTTTCCATCCCAAAAAAAAAAAAAAAAAAAGAGAGAGACAGGGTTTCCTTGTGTTGCCCAGACTGGTTTTAAACTCCTGAGCTCAAGTGATCCTCCCTCCCTGGCCTCCCAAAGTGCTGGGTTTACAGATGTGAGCCACCGTACCATGTCAACCATAGTTTTCAAGACTTGAACAAACTCCCTGGCAAGCACAAGCTCCCCCGTCTCCTTTTGGGTCTTATTTCCATGAGCATGTCTTCTTTGTCTAAGCCAGTGGTTCTTGACTGGGGGCTGTTTTGCCCCTTAGGAGACATCAGGCAACGTCTGGAGACATTCTTGGCTGACACAATGGGAGGAGGTGCCATAATAGGCGCATCTAGCAGGCAGAGGCCAGGAATGCTGGTAACCATCCTCCTGTGCCCAGCACAGCCCGACAGCAAGGGATGTTATAGCGCAGAATAACAGCGGTGCTGAGGTTGAGAAATCCTGGCCTCCTAAGCAAAGCAACCACTATATTCAACATGTGTTGGTCTGCTGCTTTCTGCTTCTTGAAATCTGGAGACGGGAATGGAGAGAGGAAATACAATGACCGTTTAGTCAGTGTTCCCTGCAGCCTTCCTGTGGTGTCATGTTGTAAATGGTCATAAAAAGCTATAATTTACTTGGCACCAATTTTGGATGGTTTCTTCTGATATTGAAACAGTAAAAATAAAATAGCACATGCACAGACTCACGGACCGCTGAAGGAACAGATTTTATCTAATAACCCCATGTTCCTCATACTTGATGGGCATATGAATTTCCCAGGAATCAGGTTGAAATGTGGGTTCTCATTCACGAGGTCAAGGTAGGGTCTGAGATTCTATGTCGGTTTTTTGTTTTCTGTTTTTTTTTTTTTTTTTTTTGAGACAGAGTCTCACTCTATTGCCCAGGCTGGAGTGCAGTGGTACTATTTTGGCTCACTGCAACCTCTGCTTCCCAGGTTCAAACAATTCTCCTGCCTCAGCCTCCTGAGTAGCTGGGATGATAGGCGGGTTATAGGCTCCTGCCATGATGCCCAGCTAATTTTTGTATTTTTAGTAGAGACAAGGTTTCAGCATGTTGGCCAGACTGGTCTCGAACTCCTAATCTCAAGTTATCCACCCTTCTCAGCCCCTAAAGTGCTGGGATTATAGGCACGAGCCACTATGCCCAGCCAAGATTCTGCATCTTTTTTTTTATTTGTAGACAGGATCTTGCTCTATCGCCCAGGCTGGAGTGCAGTGACGTGATCATGGCTTTCTGAAACCTACTCCTCCCAGGCTCAAGCAATCCTTCTTTCACCTCAGCCTCCCAAAGTGCAGGGATTATAGGCATGAGCCACTGTACCCTGCCAGATTTTTTTTGTTTTTTTTTTTTTTTTGAGACGGAGTCTCACTCTGTCACCCAGGCTGGAGTACAGTGGTGTGATCTTGGGTCACTGCAACCTCTGCCTCCTGGGTTCAAGTGATTCTCCTGCCTCAGCCTCCTGAGTAGCTGGGATTACAGGCACATGCCACCACACCCAGCTAATTTTCTTCCTTTTTTTTTTTTTTTTTTTTGAGACAGGGTCTCATTCTGTCTTTCAGGCTGGAGTGCAGTGGTGCAATCTCGGCTCACTGCAACCTCCGCCTCCTGGATTTAAGTGATTATCCCACCTCGGCCTCCCCAGTAGCTGGGATTACAGGCACATGCCACCACGCCTGGCTGAGTTTTTGTATTTTCAGTAGAGACAAGTTTCACCATGTCAACCAAGCTGGTCTCGAACTGCTGATCTCAAGTGATCCACCCACCTCAGCCTCCCGAAGTGCTGGGATTAAAGGCATGAACAACCACACCCTGCCTAATTTTTGTTTTTTTAGTAGAGATGGGGTTTCACCATGTTGGCCATGCTGGTCTTGAACTCCTGACTTCAGGTGATCCGCCTGCCTCAGCCTCCCAAAGTGCTGGGATTACAGGTGTGAGCCACTGTACCTAGCCCCTGCTAGATTTTGCATCTTGAACAGGCTCCTGGGTGGTGCCTACCTTCCAAGCCCAGGGACCACATATTGAGTAGCAAGGTAGTAATCTGCCCTTTGGCATGCCTAAACCTGTGAAGGGACTGCTCATGACTCCAACCATTCGTTTAAATGTAGATCATGAGAATACCCTTTGCAAAGCTCTGTGCATTCATGGCCAGCTTACTTTCTGTGCAATGTGGTGTAACGTGACCACCTCATCCTTGTTTGCCCAGAACTATTCCAGTTAACAGCAAAAGCCTCACATCCCTGGAAACCCCTCAGTCCTGGGTAAACCAGAATGGTTGCTTACCCTATCAAGCCCCACAGTATCCCCAAGGGGCCAGGTAAGATTGGACCTAGTGAGCTTCCTTTTGTAAGAAAGGCTCTGAGACCCAGTGCAGTGGAAACTCAAGAAAGATGTTTGATTTACTCAGTTACTATATGTTTCTCTCATATTCTGGGAATGGAAATAGGTATGATGTTACGTGCTCCACGGCCTAACGTTGGGGCATGTTTTCTGTCACCAGGAGGATAGTGTTTCTTGTCCCCGACCTGTTATTTGCATTCTCCAACAACAGATTTCTCAGCTCTGGTCTTTTTTTTTTTTGAGACAGAGTCTCACTCTGTCATCCTGGCTGGAGGACAATGGCGTGATCTCAGCTCACTGCAACCTCCAACTCCCGGGTTCAAGCAATTCTTCTGTCTCACCCTCCTGAGTAGCTGGGACTACAGGTGCACATCACCACCACGCCTAGCTAATTTTTGTATTTTCAGTAGAGATGGGGTTTTACCATATTGGTCAGGCTGGTCTTGAACTCCTGACCTCAGGTGGTCCACCTGCCTTAGCCTCCCAAAGTGTTGGGATTACAGGCGTGAGCCACCGCACCCAGCCCCAGTTTCAATCTTTCTTTGCCCCATCCTTGTCACCTACTGTGTCCAGATTCTTCCCCAACCTCTCCTTTCAGCAGGAGTTTTAATGAAAGTTTTGGAGTAGGGACTCTAAAACTTTCATTATTTTCAGACTAACATGGTTCCTGAGGTTTTTGTTCTTAAGGAAATTGGTTTGTGATGGGTAGAAAAAAGTGAGAGATGTTTTCAATTCTTAGGTAACTGATATATATAAAAATGTATATTTATATATATATATAAAAGTATATAAAAAATATA